>JBBPMH010000345.1:0-32742 GCA_038090235.1 Pulveroboletus ravenelii | reverse complement strand
TGGTAAAGGAAAAGCAGTCCCAATACTTGTTCACTATATGTCATGTACTCACTGTCAAAATCTGGAAATGTGTGCACATTAGATTATCAGTAGCTCAGTAGCTACAGTTGACTCCCTCCTAACCCATACCCCAGATAACCCATACCTCTCCATAACCCATAGCATCTGGGATTTCCTGAGTTGGTTTGCAGAGGTTTCAAGTCTATAACCTATAGCTATTTTGAGCATGATAACCCATATGTTTTGTCGGATAATGCCAGAATTATAGCAAATTAGGAAATTCAATTATATAATCACCCTTTCTGGACAATCCAAAATGGCAACATTGATCTGAAACATTGACTTTCTCATCATCATGAAACCTATTGATGTCCTAAAAAAGGGCCTGCAAAAGCTTTGAGATCAGACATGTGATTGTAGATTCAAGCTTGAGGCCAAACTGAAGACAAATCAGCCCATTTCCAATGCTGATGAAGAATGGTTAGATGGCACTAGAAATCTGATAGATGAAGAGCAGGTGATTGAGAAATTGGACAAGGCTTCTAATTATGAGACAGTTCTCAAGGGGTTCAATCAGCAAGAAAAGCTCATTGTGCAAAAATTAACAGAGCTTTCTGGCACACAAAGTATCACTCCTTCGAGAAAGTGAAAGTGTATGGGTTATAAATTTTCAATCTTCCATCAGACTTCATAATATGGACTAAACTTATTACAGGTCCAAGTCAACCTACAAATATATCTGAGGCTGAGCAGGCCCAAAAACATGCATGATGGCAGCAAGAACCTCTTAAGAAAGCAAATACCACTCTTGAACAGTGAATAGAAATTCTCGATTGGTACCATGCTAATGACAAAAATCAAACTCGGACAGCAAATCACTTTAACAAAATCTATCCTTTTCTCCATCTGAAATAGCCGAAAGTATCTGACTGGCTGAAACACAAAACTTCATGATGGGCCAAGTACAAGAAAAGTGTAGGCACAGCACACTTGATAAAGAGAGTCCAGTAGACACAACATCCTGAGATCACAGAAATGTTAGATCTTTGGATATCCAAGGCTATGGCAGATAAACTCCTTCTGACTGGTGAGGTTATCTGTCAGAAATGGAAAACTTTTGCTAATCTTGCTGGTGTACCAGAGGACAAGTGTCTCAGATTAAGTAATGGCTGGCTGAGCCAATACAAGATCCGAAATGGCCTAACATAGATAAAGTGCCATGGCGAAGCAGCCTCTGTGGCCTCTGAAACTATCAATAAGGAGCATCTATGTATTCAAGAGTTATTAAAAAACAGTGGATACAAGCTGTGCAATATTTTCAATGCTGATAAATTATCACTATTCTATGCATGAGTTCTCCTTCATAAAGCTGCCTTGGTTGCATAGCATTGATAATATTGAATTGTAGCATGCCACCTGATCGGGGGCTTGCTGACAAGCAACACGCAGGTCTTAAAGGAAAGAAGCTCCAATTAACCTATCTATTCATGACCAATGTGGATGGCTCAAAAAAACTCACTCTGCTTGTCATTGGAAAGGCATATAAGCCTCATGCCTTCAAGAATAAAACAGGGGCACAGCTCGGTGTTAAGAAAAGAACTCTGAGGGGTAACTCCAGAACTCTGGAGTTCAGACAGGACTTCAGCTTCACCATATGTGGTGCACCCTGTCACAAGTCCAGGTGTCCTGAATTTACTAAGGGTCGGGTGAGGGTCAGAGTGACCTTGTTGCAAGCAACAAAGGTTGAGGGAGGATCAGAGGAGAGCCGTCAAGGCTCAAGCAGAGGGTCAGGGAAGACTGGGGATGTCTTAGTTGATATTCAAACTGAGGTATCTACAACATAATATGGAGTCTTATATACAGAGGGGGAGCACTGGTAAGAGAACCAGTAACTTGGAGCCAGAGGCGGAGTGGTAGCAATGGAGCTATGCTCCAGGGTCGGAGGGGCTATGAAGAGAGACGGGCAGTGTACAAGGTAAGCGAAGAATGGAATGTAAGTACAATAAAGCAGAATTACTAAGTACAGGGTCCGAAGAGTCTAGAGTGCACACTCATTGAGAATGCACCAGAGTTCAAGGAAATGGGGCCAGAGTTGGATCCGGAGTTAGGGGTTGCATGGGATATGACACTCAGCTTCAACTACCAGAATAATGCAAAAGCTTGGATGACCACAACCATCTATCAAGAATGGCTGTTGGATTGGGACAAGAAACTTAGATGTGAGGGGAGAAAAATCTTATTATTACAGGACAACTTTTCTGGACATGTCACTCCCAATACACTTACCAATATCTGCATTGAGAACTTCGAGCCAAATCTTACCACATATATACAACCTAACAACCAAGGAATCATTCACTGTTTTAAAGTGCCCTATTGGTCAAAGTTCATTCATTGTTCAATTGATCTATATGAAACTGGTGTCACTTCATCCAGTGTCTATGAGATCGATCAACTCAAAGGAATGTGCCTTGCAGATGATGCGTGGAATGAGGTGGATATAACCACAATCTGAAACTGTTGGCGAAGGGCTGGTATCTTATCACCAGACATGGACTCAGTCCCTGTTCAACCGTATCAGGGATCGATCTCGGGCAGCTCAAAATGAACAACCAAAGAAGGCCTGCAGCTACTAATGTCTTATGAGGACAAGAGCAGAAGAATGAGAATTCCAAGTATGAGTAGGTACATCCTATGAATACTGGTTAAATACTACTATACATATGTAAGTTACATAATACACCCTAAACCCATGAGAAACCCTATAACAATAGAAGATAACGGAAATGAATAAGAAGCATAGGTGGAGATTAAATAGAAGCAAGACCCTGAACCAACCCTAAGCCCAGATAAGCCCTGCGCCCTAGAATGGAATGACGTAGGTGTGACATAGCGATGATGCAATGCTGACCAAAGCATGATGTCACAGGGGACTGGTCTAGACCAGGAACAGAACGAGGTATAGATAAGATAAGATAAGATAGGGGGAGGAATAGATAGGGGTATAAGCCGAAAATCAGTATCATGACAAACTGGCTCTTCTGATTTCATCTCTTGTTCATGCCACTGCTCACAAGTTGGGAATCACCATTCCTGCCAGAGATCCCATTCAACAAGCCAAGGCCACTGTTGAAGATGCTTTGAATGACCTGGAGGTAGTTGATGTCCTTTAGCACATAAATTAAATGAATCTCTTGTCAGAATATGCAAGCATGCACACAGCCATGGTCGGTCACTGAAACATTCTGTCAGACACATTATAGTATGTACATATAATCTCTTTATGATATCATAGGATGTTCTGCCTTTATCTCTTTTATCTCCTTTTGTTTCCCTTTGTACCTTTATGCCACTCCCTTTATACAATAAGTGGCATGATTAGTGTTATGATTCTCTTATGTTCTTTTCTTTTCTACTTCGACCCCTAGCCCCTATGCCTTATCTCTCATCGTTAGTCATTTGAACTTACCCTCCCTGTCCGATTCTCTTGTATCAGACCAGTGTTCCTACTTTACTCATCACTCCCCTTCTGCCATTCGTCGTCTTACTCACTTGATTCCTCAGCCATGTATATCGTTACTTGTCCTTGTTGTGTTATATTTAGGTTCCCCTAGGTATATAGGCCCTGCCTCATAGATCTCGCTGTCTTCAGCTTAGACCTACTCAGCAATACACCTAGTCTCGTCTCCTTGTGTCTTTGCTCTACACTCAAGTGAGTGCTCTGCTCAGACCCTCATTTTCGTCTCCTGTCGACCATTCGTCAGACAGAATCCTCCATCTACTTGCCAACCATTAGTTGGGCGAACCCTTGACCCTGCCCAAAGCAGGATATGTCTCTCGTCCTCATCCCTTGTAGTCATTAAAGCTAACAAGGCCCTTGTCCTCTGTCCTCAGCTGAGTTAACGCTTGACCCTTCAGAATGAAGTGTAACAATTAGTATATCTAGCCATTTTTCACAGCCTGCCACCTCAGTCTGTTTGTCCCATGCAATGACTGAGGTGAGCATCTTTATGATACAGTTATATTGTGTGTACTTATCAGCTACCTAGCATATATACTCACAGGTAATATAATTAGTCCGTTTGTCCCATGCAATGACTGAGCATATATACTCGCAGCCGTCCTGTTCCTGCATCACTCCTCATAACCTTATATCTCTCAGAACTCCTTAATCTGGCTATCAAAGTACATCACTTTTTCAATGTGACAGATGAAGACATATGTGAGGTGGTGATGGATGTGAAAAGGGTGCAGAAAGAGTCGGAGAAAATTGGTATGCATGCAGGCCAGTTGGATTTGGTGGTACCACCTGTCAAACAGAAACCCACATGTAACGAGGCCCTTCAAGCAGCAGCAGTGATGCAAAAATATATGGACTTGGATGATCCCTTCATCTGTCAGTTGGAGACCATGTGTTAAGAATGAAACTCCGAGGGGTAACTCCAGAACTCCGGAGTTCAGACAGGACTTTGGCTTCACCGTATGTGGTGCGCCCTGTCACAAGTCTGGGTGTCCTGAATTTGCTAAGGGTCGGGTGAGGGTCAAATACCGCCCTTTGGCGCCATCAGGTATATGCCATCAGCCCAGGTGATGCAACTGGTCGGAGGTAGAGTGACCTTGTTGCAAGCAATGAAGGTCGAGGGTGGATCAGAGGAGAGCTGTCAAGGCTCAAGTGGAGGGTCAGAGAAGATGGGGAGTGTCTTAGTCAATATTCGAACTGAGGTATCTACAACATGATATGGAGTCTTATATATGGAGGGGGAGCACTGGTATGAGGACTGGTAACTTGGAGCTGGAGGTGGAGTAGTTACAACAGAGCTGTGCTCCTAAGCAGAGCACAGGATCAGAGGGGCTATGGAGGAAATGGGCAGTGCACAAGGTAAGCAAGAAATGGAACATAAGGAGGAATTACTAAGTACAAGGTCCAGAGGGTCTAGGGTGCGCACTCATCGAGAACGCACTGGAGTTCAAGGAAAACGGGGCCAGAGTTGGATCCAGAGTTAGGGGTTGCACAGGATATGACACCATGTTAGGTTCATTTGGGCAGAGAACACACTTGATCGAGAACACACTTGATCGAGACACAGAGTATGAAGGATACCAAATTGACTAGTTATTTTGCTCAGAAAGTGTAGCCACATATCTGTACATCGCTAGATAACCATACACAAAAGTACTACTTGTCCTTAAGCTGTTCAAAATTGATCTCTCACAAAACCCATACTCCCTATAACCCATACCTCCATGGGCAATCCCAATGGGTATGGGTTAAGAGGGAGTCGACTGTAGTAGGGTAGCCTTTACTGTCATCATAGTTGTTGGGCATCATTTGAAAGTTCAGTAGGAGTATATCTCACTGAGGCTCACACTCGCTGTCAGAATTTATACATGTGTCCTCAGTATGATTCAGATCATTAGGGCTTGGAGTCCAAGGATATCAGAACATACTTCATCAGTCTCAGATCAATCTTTTAAGCGGAGATTGGATCCTGTCGAGGAGTAGACTCCCACAGTTTTTTCAGCGCTCTGTACCGTGGTTTTTTGCCACGATTTTCTTGCCATAACACGGCCTAAAAGCACGACATATTTTTTTTTCTTTTCTCGCCCCCAGATCCGATCTCAAAATTCCCCGTGTGCTGACAGCGTGTGACGTGTCCTCGAACCATCTCCCGCTGGCTGATCCACGAAACGGCCCGCCATATAAATATTGCTGAATTCGGTACAGTTCAATTATTACCGAGGTCTTCCAAGTCACCATCGCATTCCCTGGGCATCAAATCATCCCCCTTAGACGGCGCTCCGAGGATCAGCCGACTGGCTTTCCCTCGCCAACGGTCCACTTGACGACATAAAAGCCCCTCGATATCGTCTACGCTCCGACAGTCGCTCAGAGCGAGCCGGAATTTCGAATACCACGGACAACGCGCACTAAGAAACGCATCTATATATCAGCGTACCGAGCCGGACTCGAGTACATCCACCATCATATGTACGCACCATTGGAACTCGATCATACACCGCACATGCGCTTGAATCGTCTTCAGTGCCGTTGCGCTTCCAAGACCCTTACAAATTTCGAGATATTCCAGGGCCATCAGAACGGGGTCCCGAACCGCTTCCTTTCCCGAAAACAGACTACGATCACCCAAGAGTTCACATGACCCAAAAAAAAAAAGTCACATACACACACCATGGATTTCCCAGCAACGTTTCCCCAACCATGATGCCATCCGCATGGGTATACGACGCGTTGTGCTCGACGTCTGAAAACGTCCGCACGTTGCCGTTGCTGATCACGGGAATGGCGAGGGTGTGTTTGAGCTCGCGTACGGCGTCGAGATCGGCTGCCCCTTGACGTCGTCGTCTAGCAGATACGTGGCGCGCGTGTAAGGTGATCCAGGATGCGCCAGCGTGTTCAAGCACACGACCGAAGTCCGTGGTCTTGACTGAAGGACAGAGACGAATCTTTGCAGACGATGGGACGGTGAGGGAGCGAGCCATCGAGGAGACTGTCAGATAAACAAACGTGATCGAGAGGCTCGAGGTCGGGGGACGCAAATCGGAACGGACTTATCGCGTCCACCAACGGCCAGTCTTTCTTCGTGAGCAAATACCCCCCAAAATGACCTTGGCGTGCATGTTCCTGAGGACAGCCAAGGTTCAAGTCTGCGATATTTTGCGAATGAGCCCCTCGTTCTCTTTCAACCCCTCCCCTCCAAGCTCGTCACGCACCTATCCCGTCACAATAGGGCTGAACGCGCCGCGCCGCGTTCACGATCACTTCCGGGTCGTTTCCGCAGAGCTGAACCACTACAGGGCGTGTATAAGCGTCCCACTCAGAATGCGTGGATTGAAGATCTCGAATGTGATAGTGGAGGTAGTCGATGTCGTTGAGGAGCCTATGAGGATCAAGCATTTGAGTGTATGTCAGAGTTGCGCCATATCGCCGAGTGAGCAAACGGAAGGGAGCGTCGCTCTGGTTGACCATTGGGGCCGAAACGTAAGTCAGGACAGGGATCATTGTCGTCGTTCGACGCAGCCATTCCCATGCGCTCGCCGTCGCGCATACCACGCAATCCGTGGCAATCTTCATTTTGGCGAATCAGCTTATCGCAGATCCCCGCAGCCAGCATAATTTAAAGATCCAGAGAATAAATTACATGACCAATGGTACAGACGTAGATAAAAGGTAGTACGAGACAATGTATAGGCCGTACAGGACTCGAAGCGGTATACGTCAATATTTGCAACCAAGTAACGGAATGTTCTAGCAATGCGTATCGTGGATATCAACAAATGATGAGAAGAGGAATCTTTCGTACGACAGATTCAGTGCCCCAGGAATCGATGCCTATATGTGCAGTGAGCCAACGACGATGAGGTCGGGATGCAGAGAACGTGAAACGAGAAGAAACAGCACCATAAATCCATGTAGCACAAACCCAACCGCAAAACAAAGCATATTAACCAACGCATCCTTATGATTTCTTCGATCCCTTGCCCGCTGCTGTACTCACTTCAGGATCCGACTCCCGATGGAACAGCCCGTTTCGCTTTGGTAAGCCGCCTTCACACGAAGCAGAGGTCGAACGTTTCAAGACTTGTGGGCCTCCTTTGCGATTAGCTTCCTGTGAACTTCTTGGGGAAAGATCAGGTGAAGACACTTGAGACATGCCCGGAGATGGGCTCCGAGGCGGGCTCTCTGAAGCCCTTCCCTCGCATCCCTGATCCGCATTTTCCCCGTGTAGCACGCCAGAGCCCGACGCGAGCCCACCCCCTCCTTTGAGGATGTCATTTGCAACACTCGACACTGGTGGGAAGTAGCCCATATCCCCGCCGGGCTGGCCAACAGGTGGGAAATAGCTCTCGGCACCAGTGTGTGATTGCTCCCTATGTGCATCCGCGGCGTGGATCGGTGCTCCAACCGTTGGGTTCATCCATGGTACATGTGGCCAGAACGCACCCGGAGTGATCGTTACCCCAGGAGTTAACGCAACGCCAGGCGTCATTGGTACTGGTGCGCTAGCGACCGACACGGGCACTGATGAGGGTACAATTCCCGGAGAGAGTGGTACTATAATCCCTGGTGAAAGCGGGATCCCGGGCGAGAACATCGGGGGGTGGATCTGCGTATACTGCATCCGCGGTTGCGGGGCATTGGAAAATGGCGCGTACCGCGGGGGCTGGAAGGCCTGTGCAGTTGACTCCCACTTCTGGGGGTCTGTTTGTCTTCCTCCATTCTGAGAGGCATGCTGGTTCTCTTCCTCACTCCCACTATCCTCATGCACGTGTCCATTTTGGGTTGGAGTCTTGACCTGGGGAGACAAAAATGTGAAAGGTGGCATGCTGGGCGTAATCGGAGGTAGTCCATGAGGAGTGATAACACCGTAGTGTGCAGACGCTGTATGGGGAGGGTATGTCCCATACTGCGGGTGACCAGGATGATGCAGCGGACTGTGCATGTGGGCAGGGTGGTGTAGGGGGCTACCCATGGGATAATGATGAAGGGGGGTGCCCATTGGATGGGGATGCACAGGGCTGAGAGGATAGCCCGGGTGGTAGACCGCATTCTGAGGATGTGGATGCGGTGAGAAAACCACGCCAAGGGGAAGAGTGAAAGCAGCAGGTGGAGGAAGCGAAATCGGACCCGGGTGTCGATGAGAGGGTGATTGTGTGGATTTTCTACCATGGGACCCGGACGATGAAGAAGCCTGGGGTTGTTGCTCTCCAGACGACGTCGATGACTTCCTCCTTTCTTCTGCTTGTTTGTTTTGAGCCCTATTAGCACGCCGCATCCCGAGCGCACCGAATGCTATCGTGACGGGGTCACCCGTCCCGTTGGCTTTGCTCGAAGGGGAGTCTTTGCGCAGCCGAGGCTGTGATGCATCCCAAGACGTGTCAGGTATGGGCGACAGGTCAGCATTAAGCATCGACTTCGCTGAGACGGGCGCGTCGAGGGACGTTCCTGTTGATGTGCTCCGTGGGGGTGTTCTCGCGCTCGCGTGGCTCGGAGATGCTTGGGCACCTCTACACTCTGGAGATCCGATCCTTGAGAGGTCGGGCCAGCTGTTGCTGACGCTACCGCTGCTGAGCGAAGGCGGCAAAGCAGTTTTGGAAGCCGACCCCGCTGACCCGAGGTGTGATCCTGGTCTTGACACTGGTAAACTGAGCGAAATGGCCACAGGGGCCAAGGGGGGAGGCTTCGAGGTTCCCATCGCAGATGATGGAACCGATGACGAGTGTGTTTGCCCATCGCCGTCCAGAACCACCGCGCTGAGCTGAGCAGTAGACCTCTGGGACGATGTGGACGCGCTAGGATTTTGCGAACTGGCTGAACTCGTTGGACGGCGCTGTGAACTAGCCACACCAAACGAAGTCGTTTCTGGGCTAGCACCAAATGGAAGTCTTTCGGATGCATTTACACCAAAAGACGGTTTCTCCGCACTGGTCGCACCAGAGGATAGCTTCGCAGAACTTGAAAAGCTTGTTCGATGCGATCCATAACCGAGGCTCGCTTCATCATTGAGTGCATCCCTCGATAACGTGGAGCCTAAATTCAACCTAGGAGACCCTGATGAACAAAAACTCGAGGTTTGAGAGGACCCCGCGCTTAGGCTAGGTCGGGGAGAGCCAAGACTTGTACCGAGCGATGTAAGGGAGTCGGGACTGAGTTTGATGTCATTCCGATCTGTGAGCAATGTCAAGTCTGTGACGCATCCCAAAGGGTCTATTGCACCAAAACTCTGTACTGAAGAGCCGCTGGATGACACCTTTGCAGATATTGGGAGTGGCGATCCAGTTAGAGAACGTGGCTGGGATAGTGGGTGGGAGGAAGGGGGGAAGATTGGCTGTGGGATTGAGGCAGCCAAAGCACTTGCGCCGAATGGTTGGCCCTGTGGCTGCAGCAAGGCGGACAACTGCGGATGCGACGGGGATTGAGTCAGAGCGGTGGGCGGCGTCAATGAAGGCGATTTAAAGGATGAACTACGTGGCCGTGCGAGGAGAGCATCTAATTGTGCAGATGTGAGACCCTTGGCCTCGAGGCGAGAGCGTTGGAGGTCAAGATGCAATTGTGACTGAGCAAATGCATCGAGGTGGGAGTTGGATCTGCCATCGTGAGTGCTGAGTACTTCAAACCGCGATAACGGAGATGCGAGCTGGGGGAGTGAATCATATTGCGGGAGAAGAGAAGTTGATGCCCCGTGTGGTGAAACACCAAGCGGAATGTTTTGGCATGATTGTGTAAACTTGTCGTAGTGGACCTTGAGCGGTCTCCCGTTAAATTCATACCTACCAAACAGGAAAGGTGATGAGTCAATTTAAAAAAAAACAGGGTGCAATACGTCTAAATCACTCCCACTCGAAGG
The DNA here is from genome assembly GCA_038090235.1 of Pulveroboletus ravenelii. Lineage (NCBI taxonomy): Eukaryota > Fungi > Basidiomycota > Agaricomycetes > Boletales > Boletaceae > Pulveroboletus > Pulveroboletus ravenelii. The sequence continues at coordinate 22,375 of JBBPMH010000345.1, read as the reverse complement.
CAAACAAGTGCTCGAGTGACAGGATGTGAAATGAATGTGAAATAACGAGCCGGCTGCTCATTCAACTTACCCATCAAACATTCGCCTCGCACGCTCTGCGCCGTCTTCGGTGACAAAAGTTACCGTGCCAAAGCCCCGAGATCGGCCATCAGGGCCGAGAGAAACGTCTGCACGTGTGACAGCTCCGGCAGCACGGAAGAGATCTTTTAGGTCCTGCCATTGGATGTGGAAAGGGAGCTTTAGAGTCGGGTGAGCAATACGGCAGGTAGGAGAGGAGGCGATAAAGGGGGCTGCGCAGTATTTTCGACGTATGAAGAAAGACGTACATTACCGACAAAGAGGGTGCGCATTGTTGTTCCCCCGCTCAATAACTCACCATTCGCTGGGAGGGCGATTGCAAGGTTGTCGAGAGTGTTCAATGCACTCAATACAGGGAGATTAAGTGCTTGCTGTACGAATGGTACAGCAGGGTTGGGTAAGGCAGGATTAATACTCAAATCTGCATCGAGTGTCGCGCCCAGACGGTCTGGGCGAACCTCCAGGACTCGTGTCTGCCAACAATAACCGTTAAATATGTCGATGGCGCGGCCGGCATCTTCTGCGGTGGCGAGGAGAACGGTGCCATAGCCGCGTGAGCGATTGTCGGGACCGAGGGAGACGTCTGCGCGGAGGACGGTTCCGGCCCGGCGAAAGAGATCTTTGAGGTCCTGCCAGCGGACGCGGTACGGGAGCTAGGAGGGGGGGACGGGTTAGCTTGGACGAGCGTGGCGAGGGGGACTCCACATACGTTTCCTACGAAGAGCTGGGTGCGCGTATCCCGGAGGGGTCTGTCCACGGTCGAGTGTGAAGAGGTGGCCATCTTGATTACGGCCTCGATGTCATCATTCGTTGGGGCTGATCGCGGGGGGGATGAGGGTTCGGGTGAGGTGGACGTATGTGGCGGCGAGGGCTGTGGACGGAGAGTCAGGCTGTACTCAGAGAGGAGGACAGGGCACGGACGGAAGAAGACATGGGCAGTGAGGGAGGTCACTGACGGTGGGGAGAGAAAGAGGGTAGATGTACACGGACGCTCCACAGCGGCAAAAACAGGGTGCAAACACCCCGCGCCACTTCTACATCAGACGTCATACATTATGCCCACCTCCGCTGCCCGTCCTCATCCCCGACCATCCACAGGGTAGAGGGCGCCGCAGCCCACCACCCACCCATGGCTATATATCCTACCGTGGGTCTGGGGCAAGGTCTCAATCCAACTCCGGCCATGAGGCAGAAATTCGCAACTGCGACCTCGATCTCCACATCAAACCTTACGTCGGCCCCACTGGATTCCGCAGAAACATAGCAAATCGCAAACATTCAACTCTATTGATCCCCATACGTGATCGCGACCAGGCAAAGCACCTTAACCCTATGGACTACACTTCAAATCTTTCCTATAAGAATGTTCTTGATCATCTCGCGACCCGTGATGCGCGCGGTACGGTATAGTGTTGGGATATCAAGTGTTGATGTGAGCGTGTCCGCAAAGCCGAATGGCAACATAAGAGGTATCCAGCCTATAATTCACATGAATAGAACCACAATGGCCGCACAAATCGGTAAACGGACATACCCCGAGCATACTCCATCGCGAAGCAGCCCTCGTGCATCTTGTACTGCTTCGCGGTCCCCCGTGGCAGGAAGTGCACATCTCCTGGTCTATACCTCTCCATCTCCAATGCACCCGGTGTGAACGCCCACTGCTCGCCAACGAGGATGTGGAAGTAGTCATCCGCGGTATGCAACCCAGTGTGGCCCTCCGTGCCAAGGGGCGTACCAAAGATGATGAGATACTCGGTAATGGACGCGTGAATGATGTACATGGCACCCATGGCCCCCCCAGCGTTGTTGAACATCCATTCGGAAGAATCGGTATTTATCGCAAATTGGTTGGACGGTTGCGGAAAGGTTGCGGTAAGATTAGTGAGAATGTGTCGAATCATGCCTTCGGTGTTTTCAGGGTATGCGGCAATGGCGTCCCGTGCAAGCTCATGCACGAAGGGTGGGTCTAGAACATACCACCTGTCCTGTGGCAAACGGCCAAATTATGCCAGTCCTGGGGAGTCCAATGGGTCGCTAAACTCACTTTGACTGAATCTAACCAGCTGCACGTCGCACAAAGGACAGCGAAGACAACAGCTCTTAGTGTCCATTTTTTGAAACAATTCGAGGATGGGGGAGGCTTCGAAGCCTGGACCGTGGAACGTGACTTGGCCATGGAATCTTGTGAAACCCAGTTAACTTGGTCCTTGCACGTACCCACACCGTAGCAAACTGTCAAAAATTGAATGGCTTCATTCCTCCATTGACGTTGACACGTGACGGTCTGTCCCGTGAAATTCGGCGGGGGGTGGACTACCCGTTCTGGAGATGATCTCCCCGAGGGTTCAAAGTACAGATTTGATGAATGAACCAGATGGTATTTGCAGCCGAATGATAGAGATTGAATAAGTACTATAGAATACAATACTTCCTACACCAAAGGGAAAAACAATAGCTTAGCAGTCAAAAACACCTAAACTTCCTGGCTCTCCTTCTTGCCCTTGGATGTTTTACTAGGCAACAGTTCAGGGTTGATAAATGGTACAACACCACCCTGCGAGATGACCACATCGCCAAGGAGTTTGTTCAGCCTGGATGCACCTCAATAAACCCGACTCGGAATTGTGAACCACACCGGACTTACTCCTCGTCATTTCGAATAGCTAGTTGCAAGTGCCGAGGTACGATACGTTGTTTCTTGTTGTCGCGTGCAGCGTTACCAGCTAGCTCAAGAATTTCGGCAGCGAGATACTCGAGGACGGCAGCAAGATAAACTCGGAACCAAGTCAGTCAATTCTGAGCTAGAGCACTGCGTTCCAAGACTCACCAGGTGCGCCATTCCCTATGCGCGGAGCATAGTTACCCTTCTTCAGTAGACGGTGTACACGACCGACAGGGAACTGAAGCCCAGCCTTGGCAGAACGCGATTGAGACTTGGTTGAATCACCAGAGGCCTTGCCGCCAGACTTTGCTTTGCCGCCTTTTCCAGACATCGTAGTTAAGGGAGGACTGGGAGGTCGAGTAGGTTGATGAGGTGATGGGTACCGCGACAAGAAGACGAATATGATGACATCCCAACGCGTGCTGTTCCCTTTATAACCACGGAACCGGGTGGACGAAATAAGGTTTACAGATCAACAGAACGCGTCGACGCGCCTGTGGTGGGCGCCAAACACGACCACACATGCGTCCTGGGAGGTATATAGCTTGGCGCAACACTTTCGACTGCCCTCCATATATTGCCAGTCAGTAGCGCGATCTCTAAACCTCCCGTCCAGTATCTTCATCATGGCCGTTGCCCCTCCTTCCACTGCCTCCAAAGCCCCCGCTAAGTCGCCCGCAACAAAAATAGCCACTAAAAAGGCTGCGAAGACATCAGGCGCGACCGCAGCGGAGGGCGAGAAGAAAAAGAGACGCAAGGTTCGCAAGGAGACATACGCTTCGTACATCTACAAGGGTGCGCGTTTATTTTTAGGCTTTTGCACTTTTCTCACTGTCACCACAGTGCTGAAACAGGTTCACCCTGATACTGGCATCTCAAACAAGGCCATGGCCATTCTGAATTCTTTTGTGAATGACATCTTCGAACGTATAGCCAGTGAGGCTTCCAGTCAGTCTAACCTGCGCTTAGGCTAGTGTACTGTTCTCACCAGCCTGCTAGAGCTCTCTTCGTACTCTAAAAAGTCCACTATCGCATCACGGGAGATCCAAACGGCAGTGCGCCTAATCCTTCCTGGTGAACTTGCCAAACACGCTATCTCAGAAGGCACAAAGAGTGTCACCAAGGTATGTCTATTCACATCTTAGGTAACTTGTTAATGATTGTGTTCCAGTTTTCAACATCCGCCGCAAAATAGATGGAGTGCTCTTCCGTTTTGTATTTACTGTGGATTCCATGCGCTGTTGTATATTAGTTGTATGGCGTACTCGATCTATTAATCAATCTTCTCCAGCTATGCCACTCTGTTCTAGTGGTGGTACTATCACAGGGGTCATCGTCGTGACCACGTGACGCTGAATGACAGCCAAAGTCTGAGTTCCCTGCAATATGTCATGATGTCATTTCGTACCTCGCGCCGGGTCCCATTCTATTCAAAGTCAAGTATGTATGTGAGTAAGGACGCATACAGCGGTATCCCGAACGCAGGGCCTTGAATTTCGGGCTAAGGAGCCGCCGCTACAACCTGGCGGAGCGCCGCAGAAGATATTAGAATTTGTCACAGGCACCCTCGAGTCGGGCGTGACAATCTCCCTTTTGCCTCATACCTATTCTGTGGTGCACCCGCAATTGTTTTCTTCGAAACGTAAACTAACACATGGTCCCTAGATTTCATTTCTTCAATTCATAGGTGCGGTCTAGGAGGACAGATGGTCCACTCGGTCGTTTTGCCGAGTTGCAAGAACGTTTTATAAGTTATCATTGATTCGATTGTCTGAGTAACGGGAATACCCATTCCTACATTTTCGAGCCTGCGGGGCAGTGAGAATGTAGGGGTCGAGGATCGCATTGCAGAGTTTACAAAAGAGAGACAGTATCTCGCTATCAGTAGCAGGGGATCTGAAACGTTTCTGCACGGGGATGTCCGCCGCACAATCATAGTACGGATCTCGAATTTTTTTTCCTAGTCAGTTATTGTTTACCAATTCGTCAACCTTCCTGTTGCTCTCCCAGCAGATGCAATCTGATGTGAGCGGCGAAGTGCCAATGCTCTGGCCGCTTTCTTACTTACCCAGACTATACGCAATGTGTCTAGGCTGCTGGAATCAACGGGGGTCAGCGGACCGTCTTCGTTGAGTCATAGACTGACGTACTAGGAACCATACCAATGTCGAAACTCGGCCAGTAGCGTTATTAGGAGTCGAGACTTGGGAACTCGAGGTACCACGGGGGTTCAGAAAGGCAGCACTCTGCCCTGGCTGGGACACCTCGTGATACCGTCCGTTCCTTTGCCCGCTGGGCTTGTCGGCGATTACCGAATTCCCCTCGTACCTATTATCAGGTCAGTAGGCAACAAACCGACCTTCCGCCCCATAGCGCGCTTAGATAAACAGATAACGAGGGACACGGGTTCCTAGTCTGCGAAGACCCTTCACAAGCGAAGGGCCTCCTGCGCCGTGCCCATGACAAAGTGGCAAAACCCCTCGATTGAATTGGACCACGTTCTTTTCATCACGACGAGGGTACGTATCCACTCCGCCGGAGTGTCTTATTCTTATTTCAATGCCAATTGAGGTAGGTCCGGAAACTTGGAAACGCCATTGTCAGCTAATACATGACGATAGACTACAACTAGCTCCTTGTGGCAGCGGTGTTCGTGTTGGCTCCCATGCACCTAGCTAAACTGCAGCTGTACAGAGTCCGCCGAGATTGGTCCCCGAAAAGGGCACATCGAACCCGCAAAGCCCCCGACAGTGCCGCAAAGCCCCCGACAGTGGGTACCTCCGCGTTGTCTGGTGGCGGATGAAGACATCCACTTTGGTGGACACCTTGCTGACAGCTGACCTCCGTGAGTCTCCAGCTTTTATAATTCAGAAGCCGTCGGAAGCCCGGAGGTCGCACCAAATTGCGCCCCTCGGTAGGTTTAGTACCCACCCAAGTTCTTAAATTGTCCTCTCTCAAGGCACATGTCATCCCTAATCTTCGCGGGAGAAGACGAGGCTTAGACCTGTTCACGATCTATTCACACGTCGGAGCATGTTGGGAGCCATTTCCACGCATTTGGTCCACGAGTACGACGGCTTTAGCTAAACATACTTCCCTCTTTGGGGTTAATTACACGCTAGCACACATATCCTACCATCCCGCCTAGTACGAATATAGCCATGGTGTACAAGCCATACTCGGGATCGATGACCTCATTGGAGATGTCTCCTTTCAGGTCGCACGCAAAGCTGTACATGAATAGAGTTACATGTTCTGCTCGAACACCAGGTCAAGCTAATATAACAAGGTCCCTAGTGTAACCTAAGGGATGCTAGAGAACCGTTCAAGTGCAAGATCTAGCAGACACTCCAAAGTGGGGTATTGTGATTGCATCATCATGAGCTGACCATGACCTTGATAACCATGTTTCCGTCTTCATCCTTCCCGCGAGCCAATAGCTCGAAAGCGCGTGCTGTATCATCCAGCTTCAGGCGGTGCGTCACCAACCTGTCGATACCCCGTAGCTTTCCAGAAGCAAGGAGAGAAAGGGCATCGGCATATGTATTGGCATAACGAAATGATCCCTGGATATCAACTTCCCGCAAAGCAGCCGTTGACAGGGGTAACATAACGTTCCGGGTACCCATCCCAACAAGCATGACCTTGCCACCAGTAATAGCAGCCTGTTCAGCATTTCCAGTAAGCGTTCCACCCCATCTGGCTCAAAGACTACCGTGCTTACGTATATTGACATTTGAATGCAAGGCTCGGCACCAGTGCACTCGAACACAATGTCAAAACCGTCAGGGACCCGAAAGCTCGCCAATACTTGCGACACATTTTCTCTGGCGGTTCGCAGTTGCTCCTCATACATTTTGGGTTTGTGGGCAATAGACAAGCAATATGTTTGGGAAGCGAAGCCGTTGGACTTGGCAAAATCTAACCGCTGCTGGTTGATGTCGATGGCCATTATCTGGGAAGCACCATAAGATTTTGCGAGTGCACAGGCAAGGATGCCGATAGTGCCAACACCGAAGACAAGAATACGCTGGCCCTTGCGGAGACCTGCGCGTCTGCTGGCATGTATCAGGACTGAAAGAGGCTCTGCCAGTGCGGCGTCCTCGAAACTACAGCTATCGGGTAGACTGACAGGGGCTTAGGCGGGCTGAAGAATGGGTATGATATCAACCGCTTACGGGTGAAGGACGTGCACAGGATGGTTCATGCGATCTTGTAACGTCCCATCGAGATGGGGGAAGGTCTTGGCACTGCTGGCAAAGCGCATGCCTTTGCAGAGGTTATAGCGACCAGACTGGCAGTAACTGCAATGTTGGCACATGACGCCTGCCTCGATTGCAACGCGCTGACCCGGTACGAGATTTTTTACTCCAGGACCAACGGAGACAATCACGCCTGCAGACTCGTGACCGAGGACGAGAGGAGCTTGGATGGCAAAGTCCCCATTTCGCCCTTCAAGGTAGTAGTGAACTGGGGAGATGTGTATGAGCAAAGACGTTTGCACTGGGAAGGACAATACGTACGGTCACTTCCACAGAGGCCCGTTGCCCTTACGGCGACCTGGGCATGGTTATACTGTGGTGGCCAGATAGGACGATCCTCGAGACGAAGGTCCTTGGGGCCATATAGGACAGCAGCGCGGTGAGTGTGGACGTGTGCGGGGGACATTGAAAAAAGGAGGGGGGGTGAAAATGGCGAAGTAAGTCCATTTAGATTGTCTTATAGGGCTCGAAGAAGTAACGATCTCGTGAGGAGACTCGCCGGCACGAAAGATGTCCGCTTAAACGGGGCAAGATCTCGTTAGATTTTGCCGGGCCGTAATCCGAACAGTACCAACGCATGATGACATAAACATGTTACAGGGTGTCACACTACTTCTTCAGACGCAAACTCCCGATTCAATTCCTCGTTTTTTTTTATTATATCCTGATTTGGATACCCATCTCTGCGGACTCTTCCGAGCCAGATTCTCGACATTTTCTGCGTTTTTGTCGTATTTTCGTTATGAAATGGACACTGAAAGAAATATTACCTCAATCGGAGCATCGGTCCTTCTGCCGATCAGCAGGGTAGATCAGACAGGCTCCTGTCCTGCAGGGAGGCAGCCTTGTCCCACTGAATTTAAGCACGCCTTCTCGGTGTGACACCCACCCTGCCCCATGGATCCCGCGCCCACCGTTCCGTCCCCCAAGCTGTTCGATCTGTCTGGTCGGAATGTTCTCATCACCGGTGCTACTAGGGGTAACGTACTTATTGCTCAGTGGCATTCTGCATAAATGACCAGCGACCCGTTCTTCCTCTCCGTTTATGCAACACGATACGTTCCCCGAATCAATGGTGCGGCCCTCAATCTCATTAATTAAGGTATAGGTGCTGCGTGCGCCATAGCATTGGCCCAAGCAGGTGCTTCTATTTGTCTTGTCCAAAGAGAACCCCCTTTGGGCGGTGAACCGAACCTGGATACCGCAAATGCCATACGTGCTCTCGGGGGGAACGCGCAGATCATCCATTGCGACCTAGCCGATTTGGACGCAGTTCGGGAACTCTTCCCCAAGGCGCTCGAGCTCATGGATGGAAATATACATGTCCTCGTCAACTGCGCTGGCATACAGCGGAGATCACCGAGCATCAGTTTCTCAGAGGGAGACTGGGACGATGTGCGTAGCCCCTCCACGTTGGTTCCGTCTTTGATCTTTTCTTTTCACTTCCGTCAGATTAAATTCTCCAACCCTGTTTAACTAACTGGCTTCTCAGGTGCTGAATGTCAACCTTAAATCGGCCTGGTTGCTTTCACAGGCGGCCGGTCGCCACATGGTTCCTCTGCGCAGGGGGAAGATCATCAACTTTTGTTCCCTCCTGACCTTCCAAGGCGGTTTCACAGTCCCTGCATATGCTTCTGCGAAAGGGGCACTCGGGCAGCTGACTAAAGCCCTCAGTAATGAATGGAGCCAACACAATGTTCAGGTTAATGGCATATGCCCAGGCTACATCACCACAGACATGTGAGGCATCTTTGACATGTCGGTTTTGAGACCTGCCGGACATGGCATGGTGTATCTCGTGATGGGCCGTTTCCGCCGATTCACAGATTGGCGGAATTAGGTCTCTTGCTGTCCGACGATAAGAAATCGTCGGAGCACGGGGCAACCTGATTGCCTTTCCGCTAAATGGTTTCCCTTTCTAGGAATGAGCGGCTCTTGGCGGACGAAACGCGGTTCAGGCAAATCTCGGAGCGGATTCCAGCCGGGAGGTGGGGTGACCCCAAAGATCTGGCGGGGCCCGTTGTTTTTCTCGCAAGTAGTGCAAGTCAATACGTTTGTGGAGAGCTCTTACTTGTGGACGGTGTGAGTTGTTCTATCTACTCCATGATGGACGATGAATTATAGTTTAATCTTCAGGGATGGATGGGCCGGTGATCCAAAGATATTAAAACCACGTACAACGTGGCGCACGAAACACGCAAAGAATGTCTTATAGCCTCGATGAATGTGACTCAGACTGATTGGTACTCTTCTTGACGTACATATTCATATCTGCCTGCGCTGCCTTGGATTTGTAAGGGTGGTCATATAGCCATCAATTCAAACTGTCCAAATGAGAGAACTCTTGTGCCCGTAATGGTCTGGCCAGGGTGAATGAGGCCGCAACGTATCTGTATTTTTCCCCGCTCGAATACTCGATCGATTATCAACGATTAGCTAAGGTTGAGTGGTGGGGCATTTACCGGGATCCGGGGGGACATTTTCAGCACGATACGGTCCGTGCATTCCGGGTGAGAGTACAACATTGATGTATGTCCATGGACCACCCAAAACCGATGTTCACGCTGACCATAAGACGGGTCAATCGACTGAATCAGTCAAGGTAAACGTTTTAGCAGCATTGCCAGTCGGGTAACCAGTTGGTCAGCTTGACAGCTTCGAGTAATGCATGGGGGCATCTCGAGTTCTTCGCAATGGACTGCGGCCTTCTTCAACACACGAATGTATTAAACTGGTTGCTTCTTAGATGCTTTGCTATACTTACTTGGTGGAGAATTGAGTTGATTTTGATCGGGTAGCGCAAGACGAATCTGTCGTTCGTGAGGTCCCACGTCGGGAGTCACAAGCGAGGCTCGTTACCACCCCTATGGACGACGCCGGAACGTAAACATCCACGTCGCCGAGATATATTGGAAATAGTATCGAGTTGGCAGCCGTCCGCAAAGCCTGTGATGAGTCTATGCATGGGTCGGTCTTAACTTAGTGGTATGCACCATGTGATCCGACTCATTAACCAGGCGTTTCTGGATGGTACTACGAGCGAGATAATTGGGGTGTGACGGACACGACATAACAGGTCACTCCAGTTTCATCGGTTGGCAGCTGTTCCGGAATGGGTGGAAAGGTGACTAGAATTCGAAGCATTTCGGGCGGATGGAAGATGTATGCAATAAGAATTGTGAGTGGTCGTGTGTCCGTCATGCGTTTCGTGATTTGGTGCGGGAGGCGGTGTTCTCTGTGGTACAAGTGATACCGATGGGAATCAAGCGTTCAGAAGACGCTTGAGACACGTCTTCGGAGGTAGCCTATCTTGTTCGGTTCGAGAGCATGTCATGATGACATATTGGGGAGAGCATTCTTCAGTTGGTTAGCCGTGAGAACCAAGTAAACAAACTTCTAGCGTTTGGACATTACCCAACATGGTGAAACTCTGGTTTGTTTTATCATCGTTACTTCAACTGTTGAAGGACGTGCGTTCCAACCGGAAGCTCCGTCGTTAACGAGCAGGTTATTCCCGGTACGATCTTTGAAATAAGTTTTCGCTCAAATTGGTTCGAGCCATCAAACGCACCAATGCCACTGGGGCTGCGCAGCTCCAGATTCTATGAGGACCACGTGTCTGTGGCGACGCCCCCATCATTTGACGTCTAAGTAGCATCATGTGTCTTGCATTGGTGGGCTCACTTACATGGCTAGCCAGCTGCGAGTGTGAGGTGCAGACGGACCGTTCCGGTTGGGTAACCGGCAAGTGACCGAAAAAGGTAAGTGATGTATTTCAGTGCCGTCACGGGACACGATGGTGCAAAAACACTAGGAAAATCATCCACGCTGAGCTGCGAGGTACGACATGGCTCGACATTCGTTTCAAGGAAGTGGGTCAGAATGATGACCGCTGCTTATGCGAATGTGCGTGCAAGTCGTCGACATCGCCTATGTGGCAGCATGGATTCCTCCTATTGTGATAACTTTGTCCACCTGGCCGCCGTCACCTCGTGGTCTAGAATCTGCGAAGGCTGAACGCTGAACAGGAGCGACTCATGACCAGCCATCAAATAAAATTTTCAGTAGCCGGATGTGACCCGAAACCCAGTCGCTAGTCATTGGTCTCTCCTGTCAGCACGGCGGGTAGCTACCGATTCACGCGTCTATTTCGCTGTCACTCCTACCACCCATTTGAGTATGCGGCAGTTGTATAAGTAATGTTCGCCGTTGCCTGCGCAAGGAGATTGCCAGTCCACAGCAGCACGAGAATAGAAAGTCCGGCCCGCTTGCCAGAAACCTTGAGTCCCGCTTCTAACCGTTCCGGGGCAAGGCGGTAAGGGGGCTCTATGGGGCCCCACTCGACCGGACAAGCTCTCGACAACCGACACGGCGACAACTATGGCGAGCCACCCGTTCGATTCCCAACAACCCGTCTCTGCGGACGTGGAACAAATATTCGAGCTCTCGTCTCTCCGTTCCTGGCCACTGATTTATCCAACGGTTTACCTCCCGTTACCTTCGGCACTAACGCGGGGGTAGTTGTTTGATAGGATCACTTGGCGAGTACCGCCTGATATCAAAGCCCATCATGTCAACTATCCTTCATCCGAGTTAGGGAGTGCAGACGATGCTGATGCAAATCGATTGCAGCCACGTATCTTCGCTTGACGGTGACCATGGCAAGGAATGGGAGTTCCACGCCAATCGAGGCAAGCCGCAGGCGGATCGATTGCCAACCAGCTGGTCGAGTAACACGCGTTACATGCGTTTCATGCGCCATATTGGACGTCATACAGCGCAGACGGTGAGTAACCTCAATTTTGGACAACTACCCCAGTACTAGATTGTGCCTGACGGACTTATTTCTAGCTCAAGACTGACTCGCCCTAGAATGTCTGTGCACGGATGTAACCACACTCACGAATTAAACGGGGATAGTATAAGACCACATCGACCAGTGAGCATGGCTCTTCACTTTGGTTTGGATGGTTCGGCGGGGCTCAGGTGGACTGGTGGTTATTACCTCCTTCTAAATGAATCACTAGTCATGGGTATCTGTCAGGCGAGGCACCCGAATGATCACGATCATGGGTCGCTGCGTTGAATACGCTTCAGTCTCTGACAACCGCATTTTAAACGGCTTCTGCCGATGTGGCGACTGGGCACCTCTGGGTATATCTCATCTACATCCTTCTGTCATACCGCCGTTGATCCAGTTCTGGGATAGGAGTACTTGGCGGGCCATGCAACGATACGCATGTAGCCTTGGAGCGAGGGTGATTGTGTCAGGTTGCGTCCACCGAAAAACTTTACACTAGTATAGTACAGACGAGATCTGGGTGGAGGTGCGGCATAGTCTGCCTGGTATGTTAGTAGAGAACGCGTTGACAAGCACCGTCACACAGCCAGAGTGATCTCCGCTGCAGCAACCAAGGTTAGCGACGCCACCAAATTAATGTAGGTTTGTTGGGCATTCAGCGCTTCAGCCTTGAAGCTTTTGCTTTTACATTCGTCCTTTTCGCTTCTTTGTTGATGGGTTGATCCCGTTGAACGATATGGGTCCTATTGGAAGTCTGCGGGAACTTTCTCAAGACACTGAGCCAGCAATCTCTGTGTTCCGTAGTCAATAAAATAATGTGATCAATAAATGGTACAGTAGTGAGTGACCCCAAATTTTTTGATCAGGATGTTTTCTCATTGGAACTTTGTCGCTCTCTATGTGGGAGGTGGAAATTGAGTGCTGTCGGCGAACTTGCCCTCGTCATTGAGTCACGGTCGGTCGTCTGACGCCGTTCAAGTCATCATGTGGTGTGCGGTTCCGCGGGGGCCTAGTCATCTTGACACATTCTCGTCTCGCGTATATTTTGTTGACCACATTCACTGAGCCGTCTCAGACGCTCACTCTGGTCATCTTGGTATGCCTCCGTACCACTTGCCCATCGCTACCATTTTGGCGGCTACCGGTGTTGGAAGCCTCCTCGTCTTGTATCTCACACGGCCCCAACAACCACAGATTCAGCTTCCTACATCTGGTGAACGGGACGAATCCCTACTTCACGATCCTTTTGACGTGACGCGTCCCGAAGATTTCGTGGATGGCTACCCAATCAACGAGGTAGCTTTCTGGAATAAGGCAGGCGGTCATGCAACTTGCCCAATCTCTCCTACTTACCTCCACTCTCGCGTCGCAGGTTCGCCTCTGGAAATCGTTGGTTTCCGTGCTCCTTGCGTCAGTTCTTGTCCTCCAGTCTATAAGTCTAGGATGGTCCTTTTCCGCCGGAGAGGGCGACGACAACCTGGCCTATGCCCTGCACGTCGCGTATGCCCTCTATCTCACCGCACTCGCCGTTCGCGCTACCTATCAGAATCAAGTTGAATCTCATTCCCAATCACTAATTCACCTGGCAGTGTTGACTTTTGTGCCCACAACTCTCCTCTTCGCTGTCGGTATCTTGCCGACCTCTCAGCCTATCAGCTTGTCGATCCTCCAGAGTTTCCCCGTGTTGCTCGGAATGTGGTATACGGTTCTCGTCCTCTATTTCATTGTCACTGCCGTCGTATTCACGATCCCCATGGGTCCGCCCCTGCACTACCCGTCCGATACCCTCTACTCCGAAAAGATTATCGAGACTGCAACGGTTCATGACGAGAACAACGTCTGTGGTGTTCTCGGCGCTTCCGTCTGGGACCATCTATTGTTTAACTACACTACGAAAGTGGTTATGCTTGGCTATAGTTCAAAGTCTCTCGAGATCGGTGACCTACCAGTCGTTCCGGCCAACATGCGAGGTACCTACCTATATGCCTCCATGCGACGCACCATACGCACTGTGAAATGGCGCCTCCGTTGGTGGCGTCCCCGTAGAGGGTCCGGCTGGGAGCTCGCATATAGGCTTCTCAGAGTCAACGCCCTGCCCCTCATTGCATTGATCTTGTTGGCTGCAGTTTCGGCCTGTCTCTTCTACGCACCGCCGTTATTTCTGAGGCAAGTGATCATATACCTAGAATCAGATCCCGACCGGGAGGATCGCAGATGGGGTTGGTTCTATCTTGTGGGCATGGTATTTTCAAATGCGTTCGTCGATATCGGTAAGATACGTTCATGAGTTCATGATGACATGTTGAACACTGACTGTCATGCCAAGCTACTGGGCAACTCTGGTCTCTTGCTACGACCACCGTACAAGTTAGGTTGAGGATTCAACTGAATACAACTCTATTTGGCAAGACTCTTGTGCGCAAGGACGTCGCATCTTCTTCCAACACTGTGGATACGTCCAAGGATGGCGACAAAAGCAAAGATAGCGCCGATGAAGATGACTTTTCGAGTAAGGCGCAGATCATGACCCTTATGACAACAGACGTCGATCGCGTCAGCGACTTCTCGTGGCATATGTTCACGCTGGTTGGTATGGACTATTTTTGTTATTGTTGGGCGCGTGCATTGCCACTGACGCAGCCACCTAGATTCACCAATCGAAATTGCAATCGGCACCTGGTTCCTGTATAATCTACTTGGTGTGTCGTGTTTTGTCGGGCTGGCTGTGATCTGCTTGTTTTTGCCTTTGAACCATTACGGAGGTAAGGTTGTAGTCAACGCCCAAGAGAACTTGATGAAAACGCGTGACGAGCGCGTGGCTTTAATGAATGAGGTACGTGAGGTTGTTAAGAGGCAAGCATGTTCTTCTCGTAATGTCGGGAACTCAGGTTTTGGGCGCGATCCGCATGCTCAAGGTGACAAAATTCGATACACAATGATGTGTGAAATTGACATTCGCATTAGTTCATGGCCTGGGAGCGCAGCTTCGAGAGAAGGATATTAAAGGTCCGAGGGAGAGAGCTGAAATATCAAAAACTGAGTTACATGGTCGAGCTGTTATTTAATGTGCTATGGTATCATCTTTTCGTTTCTTCTCAAGGTTGATTCTAATGGCTGTACTGCAGGGATGGTTCGCCAATCCTGGTCACTATTGTCTCGTTCTGGCATTTTGCGGTTGTTCGTGGGCAGACACTAACTCCTTCGACCGCGTTTACTTCTGTGGGTAGCCTGCACTTTATAGCTACGTGCTGACTGATCGTTGTTGGTATTAGATTCTTGGTAAGCAATGATTCTTGGATTTTCTCAAATATCTGAGATTTTGTCGAGTTTTCAACGAGATGAAGTTCGCATTGAATGCCCTTCCGGAAACATTCATCAACATGCTCCAAGTGAGATAAAAGGACGCCCCACTGTCCAGTCAACTGAATCATCATACTCTAGGGTTTCGTCTCTCTCCGTCGTATTGAAAAGTATCTCCATGGTGTGGAAGTCAACCCGGTCCCCCCTTTGGATATGCAGTCCCAGCAAATAGCTCTCCAAAACGCAACAATCACTTGGGCCCAGGATCGCCTTCACCAAAGCGGCAGCGTCACGCCATCCGCTGCGAGTACTCCCAGAGCCAAATTCGTGTTACTTGATCTTGCATTGTCCTTCCCTGAAGGCGAGTTGTCTTTAGTATGTGGGAAACTTGGAAGTGGAAAGACGTTGTTGTTATTGGGTACGCGACACCACAAAGCTGACCTTGAAGTATCTCTAAAATACCACTTACTTAGCACTTCTCGGCGAAGCGGACGTCCTAGCTGGTCAGGTTGTGTGCCCCAGATCTCCGCCAGATGTCCTTGCAAGCTTCTCGGAGAAAGTGGCCTCCCCTGAAGATTGGATCGTTCGCGGCGTCTGCGCGTATGTCCCTCAGGTAAGAGTGCCCCTTTTCTCAGGAAAACTTCTAACATCTATCCTTAGTCTGCATGGCTCCGGAATGCCTCTATCAAAGGTAACTTAGGGCATCAGACATGGATCGGGCCCAATACTAATTTATCTCGAGACAACATCCTTTTCAGCCTACCCTATGACGAAGATCGGTACAAGAAGACCCTCAAGGCATGTGCACTTGAGAGTGATCTTCTTATTCTCGAGGATGGAGACGAGTCTGAAATTGGTGAACGTGGTGTAGGTCCCTGTTGTCTTCCGATATCACCATGCTTAAATAGACATTTTTGAAGGTTAACCTATCTGGAGGTCAGAAAGCTCGAGGTAGGCCCGTTCTCATATCCCGTTACATTTGGCTTTTGATGGCATTTCTACAGTTTCACTTGCTCGTGCAGTGTACTCTCGTGCATCCATCCTACTTCTTGACGATGTTCTGTCCGCGGTGGATGCTCACACAGCGCACCACCTCTACAATGAATGTCTGAGAGGCGAGTTAGTACGCGGGCGGACGGTCATCTTGGTTTCCCACCACGTCCGGCTGTGTGCCCTTGGTGCTAGCTATGTCGTTGCTCTCGATAACGGAAGTGTTGCATTCCAAGGCGACCGGGATTCATTCATGGTTTCGCCTGTTATGGCAACTCTCGTTCACGCCAACACAAGTGAAGCGGGTGAGAAAGACGTGCCACCCCCTGTTACCGAGGTCCAAAGTCAGGATGGAACAGCAGAAGCTATATCCTCAGTCGACACTGAACCGATCTCCGAGACAAGTTCCACTGCTTTCACATCTGAGGAGAGCAAACCAGAACCAGGGAAGAAGAAATCTCCTCGCAAGTTAATTGAGGAAGAGAAGCGCGCGGTTGGCCATATCAGTCGGGATATTTGGGAGACGTATATCAAAGCTTGTGGAGGATATACATACTGGACTGTCTTTGGCCTTTCTCTTCTACTCGGAGCATTAAGTCCGGTTGTGGAGAGTTGGTGGCTAAAGTAGGTTTGAGCCTCAGGCTAAACTGACTTCTATGATGTTGATATCCCTAATTAGGACGTGGTCAGGCGCAGACCCTGCCGAGGCCGAGCACAACGGGCCGGTGTATTACATCGTTATTTATGCTGCGGTATGTTTACAGGTTATGCAGAAGCCATTTCTGACACAAGTGATAGGTCGCAATCTTTGGTGAGTATACAGATACACGGATTTTTATTGCTTAACGCGTTATCCTAGGACTCTTCTTGAATGTGTTCCGATTCTATATTCTCTGTGGGTCGTGTTTATCGGTAACAATGTTCGGTTGCTGACTAGATTACGCAGACGCCGGTTCTATCAATGCATCGACCATCCTCTACAAGAGTGGGAATATTATCCCGAGGATTTGCTCTTTACTAATGCGGATGACAGGACTGCTGGAAACTGTTCTGTTCGCCAACATTCGTTTCCACGATACCGTGTCCCGTGGCCGCCTTCTGAACCGATTTGGGAAGGATTTTGAAGGTATGACGGTTTTTCATGCTCTGGCATGCTCATTGCATTTGTTTTCCTCTAGGAATTGACAGTTCCATGTCTGACAACTTTGGACGTAGCATTGTCTACGGTTTAGCGGCAACGACTATCATTATCACGATTAGTGTTGTTGGCGGCCCCCCTTTCATTGTTGCGGCTTTGGTCCTCGGCTATGTCTACTATAACGGTGAGCAATCTTAGTGTCCTGATAGTCGGCCAGACTGATGGGTTCCTCAGTGGCCAAGGTGTATGGTCAGACAGCACGAGATATGAGACGTCTTGGTAGGGGCTTCGCGACACTGTTTGAGTCTGACGTCTAATCTGGCACTTTGAAGACTCCGTGACTCGGTCACCATTATACTCCATCTATGGAGAAACGATTGCCGGCGTTGCGATCCTGCGTGCATTTGGGGCATCGTCCAAGTTTTTGCGCGACATGATTCGCTGTATTGATACCGTAGGTGATTCGTCGATAAGTGCGTATGCCCATTTACGTTTTCTTTTACACATAGAACGCAAACCCTTATTACTGGATGTGGGGAGGTGGGTACTGGTAGGTTTAAGAAACGACTAGGATTGCTGATGAACTTTCCAAGTGAATCGCTGGCTTTCGATGCGATTCAACTTGCTCTCGAGTCTCGTTGTCGGGTTGACTGGTGCAGTTGCAGTGTTTTACCCGAGCATATCTGCAGCGTTGGCTGGGTTTACCCTGTCTTTTGCTTCCAGCATAACCCACAATGTGGGTCAAATTTCTAGTCAGGTTGACTGCAGTCATGACTGATCACGCCGTTTGCTGTAGCTTCTGTTTCTGGTGCGACGTTTTGTCGCACTCGAACAATCCATGGTTAGCATTGCCGGTCTCTATCTCAGCGTCAGTATTGACCTCGGTCAAGGTTGCTCTCGAGCGTGTCAAGGAATACTCTGAGCTCAAACGTGAACCATCCGAGTTTGTGGAGCCCCGTCCAGATGCGTCTTGGCCAGAGCGTGGTCACATCAAATGCGACGATTTGGTCATCCAATATGCTGTGCGTCTGCCTCTCCTCGTCGGATAGCGATGACGAAACTGTTTTCCAAGCCTGAACTTCCCAACGTGCTACATCATCTGAACTTTGAGATACAACCTGGTGAAAAGGTGCGGCCGTGTTATGGTCAACAGCCAGCGCGTTCCTCGCTGAATCCATGGAATGCAGATTGGTATACTAGGCAGGACCGGTTCCGGAAAAAGTACACTCGCGCTTTCGTTCTTCCGATTCGTGGAGGCAACGGAAGGAAGGATTGTTATCGATGGCGTCGACATTTCGAACATCGGCTTGACTGACTTGCGAAGCAAAATAACGATTATACCTCGTGAGCACATAGCATTTTAACCCCTTATTGAATGCATATTAACGTTTCGTGCAGAGGACCCCTCGATTTTAAGCGGAACATTGCGATCCACGCTGGACGTTTTCGATGAGTATGAAGACGCGGATATTGTGAGTTGACGTTTATGTTCTTCCTCCATATAGAGGTTGAATTTTCTGTCCAAGTTTGAAGCCCTCCGTCGTGTACACTTAATTCCCTCTGAAGACGTCCCCGAAGAGACGCCAGAAACGATCAACGTCAACGTTTTCCGAAGTCTCGATTCGCCCGTATCTGAGGGTGGTGATAACTTTTCGACTGGGTGCGTATTCGTTGGTTCCAGAATCTCGCCCCCGTGGCTCATGCCGGAAAACTCAGCGAAAAGCAGCTTCTTTGCATGGCCAGGGCAATCCTGAAGCGTTCCAAGGTGCTGGTCATGGACGAGGTGGGTACTTTCGTTGCTACGCAAGAACGTCGAGGTTTGATAGAACCATGTATCTAGGCCACTGCGAGCGTGGATTATGCAACCGACGAACTCATCAGTAAAACTATTCGACAGTGAGCCCGCTTTGTCTTTAATGGCTTAAGCGAGGCTAACATACACGGTGCCAGCGAATTTGCGTCTAGTACGATACTCACTATTGCACATCGACTTCGTACTGTCATCGATTATGATCGCGTAAGTCCTCCGTGGACAGAGTTTCCCTTCCCATTAACCGGTATTTGTAGGTGATGCTCCTTGATGAAGGTCGCATTGCAGAGTTTGATCGCCCAGCGACCCTCTTGGCGGACCCTAATTCTCGATTCCATTCCCTGTGCAAGGCGACTGGTCGTGAAGAATTTTCCGTACTGAAGAAATTGGCAGGGGCCTAGAAGCCAAACACCTTGTTGTACATATATGTTCATGCCTTAGAACCCAGTGATCTTCAGACTTGAAAACCATGGCAGGAATCTATCGGAGAAAAACGCTTCCGAACCCTTACTGAGGTCCCCATATCTTTTGAATAAACCTCTTCATCTGTCATTTTTTTTGAGGATGTCCTCGAAATGATGACTAGGGTGTGGGTATGAGGTCCAGGACAGGGCTAACAGTTGACTGCCATCTGTCGTGTGTTAACAATTACTGCAGGAGATCATCGATCACGCCTCTCATCTACACTCCAACCGTTGGAGATGCGTGCTTGCAATATTCCCAGATTTTTCCGGAGGCCGAAGGCCTTGTAGGTAGTGACCTAGCAGGATCTTATCTTTCAACTTGGCGTGAAACGGTTCATCTCCATCAAAGACAAAGGAAGGATCGGAAGTATCCTCCGCAATTGGCCAGCTATGAATGAGGCACACATCAGCGTCGTGACGGACGGTGAGTCAAACTCGGTAGGACTGAATGAATCTATAGGTCCTCCTTATTCACTGTATTCTTATACTGATGACAATTCTGCCCTTCCTCTATGCTTCCAATCACTCTTGACCTGGGGACTAACAATCAAACCTTCCTAGATGACTGGGTCTTCGTCAAAGGTGCGCTTCGGAGGCCGAGCACGATGAGTTCATGGAAGAATTCATGATTGAAATATCTCGTGCGTACCCCAAGCTTTTGGTTCAATTTGAAGTAGGTGCTATATGTATGCTGCAATGGATGATTACCGGTCATCTGCCGTATGAACTCACAAACTCCGCGACCACTTGTCTACCTCTTTCAAACCCCATACAGCCCTCAGAATGCAGTTTCTCCAAAGCTCTCTGAGCTAGCGGCAGCACCGTATTGTTCCCTACAGAGAACTTTGAGGGGAGAGGGGAGCAATTTCCCGAGTACATCACTGTCGCTGCTTGTACACACTGCAAACGATACCTGACAGGGCATGGACCAAGGCCTTGGACCTGGCTCGATCCTCTGTTATGCGTTGTCTGTAACAGACAACATGGTCGAGGCGTCGGCGATTGGACTTGCGTATTCACTCTCCCAGGATGAACATACATTGGGGCTCATCTACTCGAATGCAATGTATTCGCGAGATCAGTGCATGGATTGCAGTTCATGTCACTCGTGCTGCAAAGTGTAGTTGACTCCATCACGAAGACTCTCGTATTGGCCAAACAAAGAAAGAAAATGCCTCGACATCGGGGCCTTTCAATTGAGAGAGGAAATGAGAGAGGAAAACGTGTTTTCGATGTCGCTCGGCGCAGTTGTGACAATATACGTTGGTGGTGGATATCTCAAGAGAACGTAGGGGAAGAAGACCCCTGGCGGGTGGTAGCTTCGCTAGTGCTAATGGACTAAGAGGTCGCTCTGCGGGCAAGAAGGCTTAGGTTGGGCTTCTAACTTGAGCACCTGAGCACCTTCTGTGGCGGACCAGTACAGGGTGAGTTTTATGGTCATAGTTGGGATGGACGGATTGGAAGGGGCGATGGACGGTTAGGAAGCTTATACTCGGCAGGAAAAGAAATAGGATGACAGAGGAACCCGTGTTTTGAGGTTGAATGTATATCCAATCTGGTAGGACACCAGATGCATAAGACACGGACGACACGACCAGCGAGAACGCTGTCCCACAAACCTGGCTAGCGCATCTTGTCGCAACTGACTGTTGTGTTTATTCTATTCTATTCCTATTCTATTCCGTCTACTGTAGTCAAACGGACTCGGACGCACGGACTCGGACATTGCCGCATTACATAATGCGCGAGTAGATAAGATCGATTTCGCCGCGTCTCTACCTCAGTCACAGACTCCGTCGTGTACTGAGGTAAGACCGGTCCATTCATACTTCGCACCTTGTACTTATGCCCTGTAGCATACTTCCACAGGTGCAATATATTAGTCACAGACTCCGTCGTGTACTGAGCATACTTCCACAGGTTATGAGCCCTCCTGCGCTCTGAATCTCCGAGATCATCCGCATATATTCGTGTCTGAACTACGCATACATTCAGTGAGATGACTAGCACGACGACAGAGGAGGTCAAGCTGCCGAAGCTTGACGCGTCCGGCAAGGAGTGGACCTCTTGGAGGGTCCGGCTCCAGCTTGCAGCCACCAGTCGGGGACTACTTGGGTACCTCGATGGGAGCAAGGCGAAGCCCACAGACCCGGCGGTTGGCAAACCGTCTGGGTGGACGGCGAGTACTCCTGCTGAGCTCAAGTTAGTCGAGGATTACGAGAAGGATCTGGCTACTTGGAGCGAAAAGGATGCGAAATTGCGGCATATGATCGCGACGACCCTTCCCAATTCCCTGCTTCTCCGTCTTGTGAACAAAGACTCAGCGCATGCCTACTTTACGACACTTTCTGCTCTCTTCCAGCATCGGTCTCTTGTTGTCGGTGCTGAGATGCGACGTCAGCTCGGAGAGCTCAAGTTAAAAGAAGGTGGAGACGCACGGGCGCATATCGAGAAGATCATTACCTTCCGTGAGGATCTGGCCTCCATCGGGCGGCCTGTCTCGGACGAGGACCTTTTCAACATCATATATGCGTCGCTTCCGCGTTCATATAACCCAGGACTTGCTGCACTATCCTCCACCATGCGCATACAGGGAGGTAAACTTGGCAAAGTCACGCCAGACGACCTCATGGATATTGTTTTGGAGGAGTATGATCGACTCACCCTCCAGGGGGGAGGAAAAGGAAAGAATTCCTCGTCGGGTGAGGATGCGGCGTTCAGCGCTGATGCTTCGTCCAAGAAAGGAAGGGGCAAAGGGAAGTTTGGCGGCAACTGCTATAACTGCGGTTGGACCGGCCACAGGACCCGCGACTGCTGGGAGGAGGGCGGCGGCAAAGCCGGTCAGGCCCCCAAGGGTTGGAAGTCTC
>JBBPMH010000344.1:0-32753 GCA_038090235.1 Pulveroboletus ravenelii | reverse complement strand
GAATGACAATGGTCACGCGGTGCAGTGATGTTTGCCCGTACCCGGTTACTTCTTTTTATATGTTTCCTCCTCGGTTAATGTCTTATGTTAGAGATTCAGACTTTAGAGTATTTTCTTTCACTGTCCGCCTCGCGACGCGCATGCATTTTGTACGCAGTTTTTCACGTTCGGGTTCTTGCATCTAGGCACTATGTTGTCTCCTCAAATAGCTGCCGGCCCAACGCTGGCACGCTCTCTTTTTCATCTTAAAAGAACTACTGTCTGGCCCCTGAAGCGAAGTTCGAGGTAAATGGATGCATTTGAGTGCACAAATGACCCATGGCGACATAATCAGTACATACGGAATCGATGGGCATGGATTGGTGCGAAATCGGTATGATGCTAGTTTCGCAGTTGTTAAACAGTACAATCGAACAATACGGGCCGGGGAAAGATGTTTTCCTGTAGCACACCAGGGCGAGCACGTAACAGACGCATCACCGATGCTCTTCCTTCCGGGGCGAGACAAGTTCCGACCACTGAAACGCATCCAGACTCGAAATAGAGTTGCGCTTGTCCACGGTGGTCGCCACGATACGCGGACTTGCGCTCAGACGCATGCTCGTTCGGCTGCTCGAACGCGATCTGGCGGAGAGATCGCGAGAGAACGCCGAGTGAGAGGATTGGGATGACGAGGAAGAGGCGCGGCGGTGGCGCATTCGTTGCGTCGGGTCAACGTCGGGGATGTTGGCGATGCGGGCAAAGAGGGATAAGACTGGTCGAGACAGGGGGGGGAGGAAGTATAGTATGAATTAGAAGAGGACTAGAGGATACATAACTCACTGTCAACAATGGAAACGATGCCACAGAGGTTGCCACTGCCCAGGTTGGACGGGGAAGGGGATGAAGAGAGAGAAAGGTCGTTATCAGTGACGAAGAGCCGATGGGAATTGGCTGGGAGGGCAGAGGTGCGGATCAGAACTCGTCAGTGGGGGAGAGTAGCGAAGAGCACGGACTGGCGAGAAGCTTCTGGATGGTGTATGAAAGTGTGCTGGTTGGGAATACGACGTATACTGCACAACAGATAGTGTTAATATTCACGATAGAGAAATAAGGTATGCCTTTCACCTGGATATTTGTCGACACCATCTGTCAGCCCATCAGATTTCTGATGGTGGCGTCAATGTCAGATGCATACGTTGATGACAACGCTCAAACCTTGATTTGCGCAATAAACTGATACACGGGCGTGGAAAGTATGTGATTACTCTGGGAAGGGACCACTATCTAGAAGTGATGGATCAATGTTAGAGCAACGAATACGAATAGCCGATCGTCGCACCCTGCCGACATCAGTAACGCTAACCGCGCCCAATAACGTCCCCGACTCTTCATCGATGACGGCGACACTGCTCACGCCTTGCTCGCTCATGAGTCGCATGACATCGAGGACCTGAGCTTGGCTAGATGTCGCAACGACCAAGGAGTACATGTGAAGGGAAGGAAGGGTCAGTGCGTAGAGCGAGTTTGAGAGGTAAGATTGGAATGCCGGAGTTCGTTTCGCGTAAGCAGAGAACCATGATAGAAGACCCATGTCAGATACCATGCCAAGAAGTGTGTCGGACGGAGAGGGCGAGGATACAAGCACTGCGTGTGCATTGAGCATAGACCCGTGTCGTTAATTGACGGATTGCCCACCCCTGTGCGTTCCACGGGCGAAAACAGCCAGTAGAGATACTATGGTCGATTCGTAGGGTAGAGTTTCGAGAAAGTTCTTCTCGGACAAGTCTATCGCGTGTCAGGAGATCAGAAAGGATGGGATAAAAGGTACTCACTGCTGACTAGGTGGACAGGAACGCGACCAGATCGTGCTGCAGACATGATCTGGTCTGCCCGTGAGTTTGCTTTAAGCTCATGAGGAGGAATCGTATGCCGGATAGCGGCCAAGGTCAAGAATGCGTTTACATCAGAGAACTATACTAAGGTTAGAGAAGTATCCAATCGGGAAGATGTAAACTCGTACATCAAAGAGGCCTAGGAATGGGGAGCCTGTTTCGGCGCCCGGTAGGGCCTTGACAGCTAGACAGGAAATGTCTTCCCTGAGGAGCAGCTGTAGAGAGGTATGAGCCCGGATAGCGGAGAGTGAGTATCAAACATGCGTCACAGGCGTCTTCCACTGAGCAGTCTGCATCCACGGCAACGATGCGAGAGTCGATGAGAGCTGTGTCCGCGGAAAGCGGTTAGTGATTGGCTGAATGGGGACATTGACAACGACAGACTTCTGGCATGGACGTGCGTCCATGATTCGACCCATTTCTCGGCATCTGGACTTGTTACCACCGATTGGAGCATGGCCATCCCCAGTGGTGAGTCGCGGCCAGTCGGGCTTCTGGGATGGGCGACGGAGGTGGACGTTCTTCGGTGTAGCGTGGTCGCGGTAGGCTGCATGGTCACGGTGGCGAAAGTCGGGGGGGAGGGTAGAGATGAGAGATGGGGTCGGGGGCAGGGGGAATTCCGGGCATGAGTTTGGGCGATATGCAGGTGTCACATTTACGTACAGTATCCAAGTTGATCCACTTTTGCCATGTCTACTGACCTTGTCCCTCCCTACCTCGTACATCCCCTGATATCTGCAATAACTGCCGGCCATGTCTCATGCGCCCAGGCACTCGGTATGCACGATCTCAAAAATACCGTCTCTCTTACACATTTGACGCAGGTTCTGAGGTCTACGTTGGATGCGACAATGGCGAGTTATTACGCTATGCTCTTCAAGCTGAGCCGGATCTCGCAAAGGTGAGTCCATTAAGCATGTGCAGACCGCACGATGTGATGTTGTCTTTTTCCCTCAGCAAGGATCCTACTCTCTGCTCTCTCGTCAGGGTCTTCCAAATGGAAAGCCCATCGACGAACTCGTCCTCATTCCTTATATGTCCCGCATGTTGATTTTGTGCGGTAAGCACTCACTATTCCCGCACTCACTGCGACTCAGGATGCATCCGAAGATCGTCAAATCCACTTCTACACTTTGCCTTCGCTCGATCCTGTGCCCAGTATCAAGCCCATTCGTCATGTGGAGACCTTTGCAGTTGATCAACACCATCTTTTGCGGGCGATACCCGTGTCGCACGACATCCAGAGCAAGTTACAGCCGGTTGAATTTTGTGTCATAAAGCGGAACTCCATTGCGCTGTATAGTCTGTATGAGGAACGTCTGGTTTACTCCAGAGTTGGTTCCAGTCGACTTCATGAAATCCCATCGATACTGACGCAACCCTGATCTATATAGGAAATTCCGTTCCAACCGGGAGCCCAGCTAGCACGACGTGCAGGCCAATATCTCTGTGTCGCCGACAGCCAATATTACAACGTCATCAATTTGCACACTGCTCAGATGTTCCCGGTACTT
The DNA here is from genome assembly GCA_038090235.1 of Pulveroboletus ravenelii. Lineage (NCBI taxonomy): Eukaryota > Fungi > Basidiomycota > Agaricomycetes > Boletales > Boletaceae > Pulveroboletus > Pulveroboletus ravenelii. Next base: position 29,365 of record JBBPMH010000344.1, on the reverse strand, counting down.
CCTGTTAATCAGGCAGTAGACGATATAACTCCGGTTAAACCATTTATTGTGGTTGTTAGTGAGGATGAGTTTCTCCTGCTCTCGTGGACTGGTGCGAGCACCCTTGGTGTCTTTATCACGGGCGAGGGTGATCCTGTCAGAGGAACCTTGGAATGGCCGAGTCATCCGCTCTCTGTTTGTGAGTGTTGGTATGACCTGCCTGCACACTGAACAGACCGTGCCGATATCGATAGGTCTGGACTACCCAAATATTACCACGCTCTTGCCCAATGGCACAGTTGAAATTCACAGCGTCGAGACCCAGTCAATCATTCAAGTTGTCTCCGCGCCGCTAGACAGTGATAGCGCGGCGGATCAGAGGATTGGACTGGTAGCATCTCTTGGCGGATACATAGTACCGTTCTCCGAACACTCCGAGAAGATGCGAAAGGCGACGTTGAGGTTTGACAGAAAGTAAAGGGGTCCATATTCGGTGTGTCTATATCTACCATATTATTATATCCTATTGTTGACCTCAGCTGGTGGCTTGTTCACGAGGAAAGTGAGCCCACGTGACTGAGCGTTGCTTTGACACATTCGCGCTTGACGCGTACAAGACACACTGCCCGCCCGCCACAGCTGGTGGAATATTTCTCTTGTCTTCCTCACTTGTGTATCCCCTGCGATAAGCGCACATTCATGGACTGTTCATCACCCACGCCATGCCTCCTTTCGGACGAGTCAGATGAACCCCGGACTCCCCTTCGTTCTCCTAGCCGTCTCGACTTCTGCTTGAAATGCCCAGAAAATGGTGGCATATTTCCTGAGGGCGATGACAGCATGGACTTGGCCTGCACACCCTTTCATGGTGATTGCCCGTGCACATTTAACGGAGAGGATGCCTTCGCGGTCGAGGGGGCACCCCTAGACTACTCCCAACTTCTAGTTATGGAGGGCGACGAGGATGATCCACCCCAAACAAGGGATTCGCACTCTTGCCAGAATGTAGACATGTCTCACACGTCCTCCGTACCACGAGAACGTTCTATGAACCCGGTCGCCATTGAGCCTCGGTCTCCAATACCAGTCCGCCCGCTTTTAGTACAATTCGGTTTCGACGCACAAGAAGTCGTGCCGCCATCCCGCACTGCACCGCAGAGACTCAACTACCCTCATCACGGTTTCTCCCGCAGTGCCCTCCTCCAACAAAAAACCTTCTGGAATTCGCGACATGAAGAATGGGCTGAATGGCATTCTCGCATGGAGCAAGGTGAAGCACCAAGGCAGGAATCCGACGCATACACGGGTCTCGCCGCCACCCAACCACACCCGGTGGAGAGCCCACCCCATACGCGCACCCCTCCGTCAGGGCTGGAGCGCGATCTCGCCCACAGCCCATCTAAGAGACATGAGCAGGGCGCCCGTGCTTCCATCTTTCCTCGCGTTGGTGATATCTCGGCATTGAGGGATCCGTACTCCGTCAATATCGACCGCCGCTTCTTCAAGTTCCCCTTGTGGACGCTTCACAAGATGCTATACATGTTCGATTTGCATCAAAGATCTGCATCGTTGACACCATCCACCTTCGTATGCAACTTGGCGCACGTTCCGGCGTCCACGTCTTCAATAACACTAAGCTCGTATGCCTCGTCGGCCTCGGGAGACGAAGAACCTGACCCCACCCTCATTGCAGATGGTCGTCCAAGCCCTGCATCCCAACTTCATCTGGACCTTTCGAAGTCTACTTCGTCTCCGCACTGCCCGTCTTCATGGAACCGCTCTTGTGGTTGGGAACCATCGTGGTATGCCAGATGGGACTTGTTGCTCGGTCTCTTTCAGCGCAATCAGCCTAAGTTCGATGCCCTTGATATGCCTATGAAGTCGACAGAATTCCACAAAGCCAGGGCAGCCCCATCATCGCCTCCCGAGCCGACCTTACACTTTAATGCCAGAGACGATGGGGGCAGCAATGACGAAGACGAAGATTACGGGATGGTCGTTCCAGATGCGGATGTGGACTTTGACGAAAAGTGCGAGGGAGCCCTGGCATTTTTTAGAAGAGAGTCGAAACATCCGGAGATGGCCTCGTGAATGGATACTTGGGGTGTACTTGAGGAAATAAGATCCAACATGTACTGTATCGTTTTGTTTATGTACCGTATATATATCTAACTGTGATTAACGTATTGTGTAACACTACTCATAGTCATCGCCTAAAGCGATTCTTGCTCTCGTTCCTAGACACGGATATCTAGACTGACCTTACTTTAAGACTACCGTCCTGCTTCTACCGACATGCGCATTTTCGCTCCTGGAAGGTTTCGAGGTGATGGGACGCGCCGGATCTGATTGATTCAACACGTCCAGGAGTCATTCTGCTTCTCTTAAACAACCCTCTTGACCAAGGTATAGTGTGTTGAAATTAAAAGTGCGTGTCATTCACATTGCTATTTGATCTAGACTTTTAGATCTTATTTTGCTGACAGAACCCGCTTTCAGACTATCCGATGCATTCACGACTATATAGCAAGCAGATTCCTGGCATCCATCATGATGTCAAGCCGCCGTGCGAGCAAGCTCTACATAACGCGCCGTAAACGAAACCCTGGCGAGTCGAACCTGTCCGCGCCGTGTGGAGAGAAAACGATTAGCAAAACAGCACCCCTTCGCTGCAAAAGCAAAAAGAGACACATAACGATACCACGTCTCGTCGTCCGGAAGGTGGGGCAGGTCCGACGCCTTTGCGTCTATCGGCACTCTGACTCTCTGTTGAGTGTCTCAGTACGGACCCCAGCGCCCGGGGTAGAAGACGTAATGCGCACCTGAGGGAGAATTTTGTGTCTCAGTCGACGCTTGAACGACGTCTCGCGAAGCACGTTGCTAAGCGCGCTGATCTTTATAAACTTAGAAAACGCTTTCGAGTTGTCATACAATGCATCAAGTTGCGCCGTTTCCGTAGCCATCGCATCTTCCAACGTCGTTCTCAGTGGCAACTGTCCATAGGTAGAGAATCTCGCGTTAGGCCCACGTCCAGGGAAACACAAGAAACGAATAGAAATTGATCACCCTGCCTAGTTTGATCAATCTCCCAATGATCGGGGGAACGACGGCTTCGTCTGCTCCAGCAACGCTGCCGTCCTTTTGAGTGTTTGTCCAATAGGGGAAGACGCCAACGATCGCGGCTGTATCTCCCGGTGCTAACAATGACGTCCACGACTTCAACACGTCTCGCATATCCCCAGGGTCCGCAAGCGTATAACCGAGGTCAACGCGGTCGAATCGGATGCTTGGCGTTAAGCCATATCTGGAGTACTGCCCAGACGAAATATGTCGAGCGAGTGTGCTCGCAGCAGTGTTGCATACGTAGAAGGTGACGTCGAGCTCGCGAATACGCTCCGCAAACGTTCGTAATTGGTCGGAGAGGAAAAAGTATAGACAGCCAAAGATATCCTCAGGTTGTGCCCCGTATGCTTGTCCTGTCCTGATGATTTCATTGAAACTGCACATAAAAAACGATTATGTGAGTGTGACAGTGCAGGAACTGGATGTTTTCAACTTACTCCCAAGACGCGAGTGGGTTCTCGACGTGATCCAGAAGCCAAGTACCACAAGGCGAAAACAAGGAGGTGTTGGGTGTCGTATAGTGGTCACTAATGGTGCTGAAAGGAAGGACGACCCCAAATCGCCAGAACGCCATAAATGCGAGCCTGTGGCAGGCTTTCACCCCCGCCAGTGCTCGATTTCTGGTGTCCAGTCGATCTGGCGTCACATAGACGCGCTCATACTCATCCCGCGCTTGTGACGTTGACAGTGTGGGGCCTGCAGTATACAACAGACGGTCTGTTATCTCCTGAGGCACCAGACAAGCCAATTTCGCGCGTCGACCCAGATCGACAAGGAGAGGTTCTGTCTTGTCGGCGTACTGCTGCAAAGTCAACACCAGCAATGCGAGGATACGAAGGCGATACTCCTTCGGTAAGAAGACAGAGTACCAAAAGTGCAATGCGATGTCAGCGGCGACCGCTTTGTTGGGCATTGCACCAAGAATCAGAAGTAAAACGATGTTACGCGACACAATAATCTCCGAGGTATCGTTGAGTAGGATGTGGAGACGTCCTTTATAATCAGACCCCAGCGCGTTGACTGTGCGTACAACATTTCGAAGGTCTCCCGAAGCTAGGTGGGGCGGGGCTTGAGAACGAGAGGGTAGGGCGGTGAGGATGGCCCACCGGCAAAAGCCAGAGAAAAATCTCTCGTCTTGTCCGTTTCGTTTTGTTTAAGGTTGATGATATCCACTGCGGGCAAGTTTCCAGATCTAGGTTACAAGCCAATCAGTTGGCGAATGTCTCTGCAGAAGTCTAGAGCGAACAGCGGTGCCACTATGTGTATGCTTTCTTCACGAAGGGGTGGTGGTTTGTTGGGACACTGACTATTGTCCTGGGAGCCAGCAACAAGGCAGGCGCTCAAATAATCGGGGATAACACCACAACCTGCTACCGATCAGCCTCCAATTATATGCTGAGAAGTACAAACGCACTCCGTCTGTGAACATTCCTGTGTTCTCTCTCGCATTTCTCCAAGACATTGGCATCATTCAGGTCCGCATCGGGGACAAGTACTCCAACCAGGACCTTACCTGTGAACAGTATGACACCAATTTGCATTTGCCACAAGGTAACTTGGCGGGTTTCTGGCAATGGTTCGTACAAGGCAATGCCTCGAGAGGCGGGAACGTGAGGGGCATCATGGTGTCCTCAATCGCACTGCCATGGGAATCGCAATCAGACACTGAAAATAAGCCCAGCGGATCGTTTGATTTGAGGAAAGCAGTGAATGCATGTTCCGCAGAGAAAGTTTTGGAGGAGCCAGACATGGATATGGCGAGGAAACAAGTATGGGGTGTACACACGCCCTATGGCTAGCCTTTTCAAGCATGATCGATATCGCCGACCATCACGCCACACATGACTGAGAAGGGCCTCTGGCCGCAAAGCACGAGTTCCTGTCCTTTCTTACCGAAAGTCTCGGCGTTGGTCTTTGCCTAAGAATAGAGACGCTCGATATTGCAAAGCCGTCCAAATGGTTCTCGAGAGTTATCGTAGAAGTAATTGTACATGAAATCGCCTCCTTGTGCCTTAGGCTCTATGTCTTTCTATGGCCGAACTCGACGTAACGTTCTGTCCATGTCCGATTGATCAGTCGAGTCTGCGGTTGATGTGCAGTGTCAGGGATTCGTCAAACTTGAGGGGATCAGTTCAACGCACGTAGCGATACCACGTTTCATCATCGGCGAACTCGGGAAGAGCGCCCAGTTTCGCATCAACAGTAGTCCTCAAGCGCTATCAAGGTGCACAGGTCAGAGTCCACCAGATCAAGTGCCGTTAAGAGCTTCCATATTACGCACATGTGGGATGATCCTGTTCACCGCCCTCAACTGCAGTTTGCTAGCGGCACCACCATTTTCCTTCCAAAACTCGGAGAACGCCTCGGAAGTATCATAGAACGCGTCGATATCAGCCATAGCGAGATATGTGGCCAGCCTTGGGTCTACGGTAGGACGAAGCTTGGGCAAGGTTAGTTACGATAATCCCAAAAGCTGGGCGGCTTGGCAACACACCCGGCTGCTCTTCTTCATCAAGTTCAACGCACCATCAAGCGCCGACGGGCCAGCATCCGCAACACAACCCTTCTTCGCATATGCCACCCAGTTCATGAAGTATCCAGTGAGAGCAGCATTATCATTGTTCGCGAGAAGTGACCCCCAGGCATTCATCACGGCCCTTATACCAACATAATTTGGATCCATGATATTCGACACGTCAATGCGATCGAATCGAGTGGTGGACGGAACACCACATTCAGTGAAGTTCCCCTGGGAGACGCCGTGTCCGAGTGCGCAGGCTTCAGAGCTGAAAACATGAAACGAGATGCGGTGTTGACGTATATGTCGGGCAAACGCGCGCAATTGATCCGACAGGAAGAAGTAGAGACACCCATAGACATCTTCGGATTGAGCGCCATGCGTCCTTCCTGCGCAGAAAACCTTGTCCATGCTGAGGGGGATGTCACCGCTCATTCTTGACCGCTAACGGAACTGTGACTTACTCCCAGGATTCCAGAGGATCAGCAAAGTCGGTTTGTAGCCAGATGCCGCCTGAGAAAAGGGAGGGATTGGGCACATTGAAATGAGCATTGAGGGCCCCAAAGGGTAGGATGATACCGAATCGTCGATACTCGAGGAAGGCAAGGCGATGCGAGGGTCTCAACCCCATATACATGCGGTCTCGAAAATCGGCACGAGAGGGTGCTTTCCTCACACGTTTATACTCGATCTGCGCTTGGTCGGGAGTCATGACAGGCCCGACATTCTCCAATAAAAGTCTTCGGACGTCGGGGGAGACTAGGCATGTCAATGTCGAATGAGGACCTAACGCAGCGACGATTGGACCAGTAGAACTACCCTTCAGGAGGGTTGACACCATGGAGAGAATACGGAGGCGGTATTCCATAGGCATGAAAACAGAGTACCAAAAGTGGAGAGCAATATCTGCGGCGATATCTTCGTCTGGTATCGTTCCCAAGATCAAGAGTAAGGCGATGTTGCGGGATACAATACAGGGATTAATGTCGTTGAGTAGGACGTTCAGTTTACCAGAATAATCGGATCCCAAGGCATTGACTGTTGTGACAATGTTTCGGATATCACCTGAGGCTGGAAGGCTGTTAAATGAAGAAGAGCACCTATATACGCCAGCCGCCCACCAGCGAACGCAAGTGACAAGTCTGTTTCCATATCCTTCTCGTTATTCGGCAGGTTGACAAGATCCATAGCCGGAACATTACCCCAGCTGTAAAGGAATGTCAGTGTTCTGTAATATGACATCAAAAGCGAAAACAACACAGACAGTGAGGAGCCAATTGAGAGCCTATCTTGGAATCGGTCTGCGAATTCTTCAGCTACCGGCATTTTGGATTTGACGAGAAAACTAGGTTCACGGCCTTCGACAATCCAACCAGGCTTCCAATTACTCGATCTGATAGGATTCCTGCAATCTACTCGCAGCTGAGGACGATTTGGTCCCACAAGCAGGATAACACTGACCTTGTTTATGGATGGTCCAATGAGCCCTTTGACATTCCTACGGGTGTTATGCATAAGCATCCAACGATGCTTAGACAACGGTGCATACCTTGGAGCAATAAGACACTAGCTTGCAGGAACTGCAGGCGAGTTTGCCTGGTTTTTCGCAAGCGACATACTTATCTACATTCACGTTGGCACACGGGAGTACGTCCATTGGTGGGAACTTGGGGTTTTTGTTCACTATGCTGTCCATCATCCCCTGCCAGCCTCCTGTCAACACCGAATAGAGTCCTTCGAGGAGGGATGGACCAGAATCTCGAGGAGGGAGAATCCGGATATCTGAACTCATCGATTGACGCTGAGGGAGGAATGGGAGTCAACAAGTGGAGTTGACCGACACAGATCAATTGAGTGCCCTCATCCCTAATACCGTACCTAGGCTCGCCTCCAACATGCGGCGAGGAGTCTTCGTACGCAAACCGTCCCAAGACGGAGAAGGATCAGCACCTTCTGCATTTAGTATTCTTCGTCGGCGTTTGTGCTATACATTGCTCTTGGTGCAAGGAGGCGCCTTGAAACCAACCCGTTTGGACCGTGGGGGATGCGTGTTTAATTGAAGCTGGATGTAGACGAGCGCAGTGAATAAAACATGGCTTTAGAACTTGCACGTCGAGCAAGGTTTGATGCATATCAAGCGCGTTGGGAAATGGTGCGTGTTGGAATATGGTGAAAAAAGATGGCGGAATGGCGACATTGGCGAGTCATCGCATCCAGATAGCCCTTTCGGCTAATCCTGGACAATTACTAGATGGATAACGGATAACGGATGTTTGTCGACCAACTCACTCCGGCTGTCACACACTTAAACTAACTGTCGAACCTCGGGGCCTTGAAGACGATCGGATACATAATGAGCACGGCTATTACTGTTGGAAGCGAAACCCTGGGACTCGCGGTCCCACCGTTCACGCAGCATGCCATCTCCGTGTCTCTTCCCACTTGGAAGGATAATGTCGGTTACGAAGAAGGGGAAAAACGCATTGTGGATTTGATGGTCTCGGGATACCCACGTTTCTTCATACACCTAAGTATCCAAAAGGTACGTGACATTCATGTAACATCGACGGTTGTCATGGTTGATCTCATCCTGTCCAGCTCGCGCGCATCTGTGAACGGAAGTTTGGGATTAACGGAGAGAAGTGTCTGTTATGTCCCTCCAAAGGCATTGCAGACCAATGCCGAACGTTCATACTCGACCGGGCTGCGCTTACGGGAACTAGAGCACGCGTCAGACTCGTCCAGTACCTCATCTGTCCCGAAGACTCTTCTGCGCAGACAAGTCAATGTGCCGAGTTGCATATCGCACTCTTTGCCGCGGACATCTTCCCTATTGCAAAGCAATTTTGGCAACACACTGGCTTGGGCATCTCTTCTCGGTTCGCTGAGCATTGCCTCTCCCTTTTGCCCGGTCAAGATAAACAAAATTCACCCCCACAGTCATCCGCATCCCCACCAAGCTCGCCGACTCTGTCTTATCCATCCCTCAGAACCTCCAACAAGTATTACTCGGTCAAGCAGCCCGCAGCTTGGATACCATCAGGAGGGGTCAGCAAGTCACTGAGTGCACCTTCAGACGGGTTGAGTAACGATCAAAGTATGTACCTCGAGGAACGATATGGACGCAATCTACCCCTCAGTGCTACCGCATCCGCGAAGCGCGCACTTCGGAGACGTATCGCTGGGGTCCTTATAAGGGACAACGTGCAAGACGGTCCGCAGGGACCTTGTGCTGGTGCACAGGACGTCGAGATCGGACCGAGTAGTAGAGGTGTTCAGGATGTCAGCGAAGATGATGTGTTTCTTTACCCCACAGGGATGGCCGCGATCTGGAATGCACATCAACTTTGCCTTCGATCGCGACCTCCAGCCAAAAGTGTTTGTTTCGGGTAAGCTTGCATCTCTTGTAAGACTAGCCTACTAGAAGTTCTCTGGCCCATAGATTTCCGTACACAGACACCCTCAAAGTACTAGAGAAATGGGGTCTAGGGGTCCATTTCTTCGGACACGGGCTAGACTCAGAAATCGATACCCTGGAAAGTCTTCTCGCCGAAGAATCCAGCCGAGATCCAACGAACCCCCCAATTCTTGCCCTCCTCACCGAGTTTCCATCGAACCCACTTCTCCGCTCAGCAGATATATCCCGCCTTAGAACGTTAGCGGATAAATACGACTTTTTACTGATCGTTGACGATACTATCGGGAACTTCATCAACGTCGAGGTACTGCCATACACAGATATTGTTGTTACAAGCCTGTCCAAGATCTTCAGTGGTCATGCGAATGCAATGGGTGGGAGGTACGTCAAATCCAAGTGTCCTTTCAGCGCTTGCAGCTTACATGTTGCTCAGCCTTGTCCTCAATCCGAAAGGACGGCATTATATAGCTTTGAAAAGTCATATGGCCGCCTACGAGGACACGTACTTCGGCGAAGATGCTCTCTTCATGGAACGCAACTCGCGCGATTTTATTCAGCGTGTTCGGAGTATCGATGAAAACGCTCAAGCAATTTGTGCGTTTCTGCGCTCGCGCTCCATCGCTGAGGGTGCACCGTCTGCCGTCATTAAGGAGGTGTTTTACCCAAAATACTCGACTCTCATCAACTACAATCGATGTAAACTTCCGGACGGTGGCTATGGTGGACTGTTTTCCCTCACATTCACGTCCTTGAACGCATCGAAGGTCTTTTTTGACGCCCTATCCTGTCAGAAAGGCCCGAGTCTCGGTACAAGCTTTACTCTTGCTTGCCCATACACGATCCTTGCTCACTACACTGAACGCGAATGGGCGGCGCAGTACGGGATTGAGGAGGGTTTGGTGCGTATTAGTGTGGGTGTGGAAGATAAGGATTCACTTCTTCGCTCATTTAATATGGCTTTGAAGGCCGCGGAGTCAGCGGAATAGATGTGTTTTTTCCAGGACACAAGACCTCTTTTTACCCGCCTGCATTGACTCTACGCTAACGTTGGAAGATTTCATTTGTATTACCCATAGCAACTGTACGGGTAGTCAGGTCTAGTGCTCAACTCTACTAGATTGGTCATGGAGGTAATGTCCCGTACGACTTGGAAGCAACTTCATTCCCAGGTTCAATATATCCTGGTCGTGGGCTCGCACTACGTGGACAGAATGGTGCCTCCAAAGAATGCCCATCGCTCTTTCCTTATTACTGTAGCTCATCTGGCATATTCGCCCGGCTTTCTGCAAGGAGCAACGTTCAAATACCGGGTGCTCCCTCTCGCTAAGATGTGGGTGTCATGAGGAAGTACTTGCCGGACGGATAGTCGGCATCGTGGTCGTCCAGTAAGTGTGCGATTACTAAAACCTTAACACGGTCGTCCAGACAAGGAACCCAATGTTTTCACCAGCAGACTGATATACACAAAGGTTTGTAACAAATCGCTACACAACCAGTTCCTCCCCCCGGTCCTATGTTTGTCCTAAACTTCAGAGGAAGAAGGGCAAAACGTGATGGTGTACACGGCATTGAGGTTCGAGGAACATGTCCACAGTGCTGTGCCGCTCGATTCGTCGTACGCGTAGCAATACGAGTTCGGACAGTTGCTCTCTGTTATGCAGCCACGTTGTCAGAATAAGACATATCCTGGCGTCGATAACAAGTATATGCGCACTGAAGTAGCTGTAGTACTCAACACCAGAGGAAGGACAGGTCTGGGGCGTATTGTATTGGCCGGTACAGCAGTTAGCCGAGTTGGCTGAAGAAGCACGGATTAGGAAATCTCAGGCTGAATGTGCGGTCACCCACTTGGGTCGCCGTCCAGGTTGGCCTCGCAAGCACTCTTGCATCCAACGGGGAAGCCAGTTGAGTCAAAGGGACCAATGAGGGGTGAAGGACCTGTATACTACATGAATCATTTTAACTAATGGGGGACAAACAAGCACGAACAGTTCGGGCCGAGATCGACCGGGCAGTCCGCAATACCGCAGCCAACATTGTTCGTGATAGCAAGGGGCAAATTGTATCCGTCGACGAGGGAAACTAAGATCGACAGTTAGGATAAAACGCGCACGGCATCTGAGTACGAACCATCGTAGTAGTCAACACCACCAGCGCCGAGCGTGAACTCCGCCAGCGAGGCAGGAGGGACGCCCTATGTTCACAGGTGTGATTCACGAGATTCAGGAGAGGTGAGAACGACCCGTACCGGGTCAGTACACTCCAAACCACCATTACAACCTCCATCGATGCAGGAATTAGGACCGGGGTTGACACTGAAATCACAATCACGACGTCCCTGGAGAGAAAATGTGAGATCAATGGAGTTCCAATATCTACTGACGTACCCAGATTCTGCCGGCAGTCCAGTCACTTGGGACCTGAAGAGGGAGGTCGGTTTCATCAAATAAGGACTATGTGGGGGAGAGGTAAGAAGAATCTGAATCGTACTTGGAACGTCACGGAGGTGTACGCATTAGCTGCCCATCTTCAAAGACGGTAAGTGCTCTCGGAAATGCAAGAGAGAGGACACACACCCAGTAGAGTAGCTGGGAGCGGTGCCAGAGCCCGTGTACATCGCAGGCCTCGAGAGCTTGTCGATAACAACTCGATCGCACATAGAGTTATACTCACCAGACGGTGAAAGGGCAGCCATTGTACACGATAAGAGTGCGCTGCGCCAAAGCCCCCGATAAAAGAGCGAGAGATGAAATCAAGGTCAGCTTCACCATGTTGGAGTAGAAGAGCGGGATCCTCTTGCTGCAGGGCGTAGTGAGGCCAGCTGCTTTATACCTGCGGGTCACCTGGGGGCAAGCATAATTGGATACAGGAAGATTTCGCACTCACCGCCCCGAGTCCTATTGAAAATTTCGTTCTGCATCACGGGCCGGGCCATGGCGGCTGTGTTCGTACATACGGGATCCAATATCCTAAATTGATGTCCATCTCCGCAAGGTGATATTCACCGACCGGTGGCACATCCACACGAGGACGTAAGACCACACCTTTAATAGCAAGCTCGCTGCACCGAGGTTACTAGGTTACCGGAACGCATGGGCTGCACTGGCACACGTGCACGAAGATATATCGATATCATGGCACAGGAGCGATGAACGACCCTACTCGCCTACAATCCTGGGTGAGTCCGCCAATTGGAATATACCCATCGATTCGCTCTCTTCGTTCAATCTCGTGCCGCAAGGGCATCCTAAGGACGACGATGGTGACTCTCTGCTATAATTTCTGGCTGCCGACGCTGGACAGCGGGAATAGACTCACTAGGTGTAATTGTGGGTTGGGTTCGAGATCCCACACCACCAAGATCCGGGGCCGGTCGAAAGGAATCCTAAAATAGAGAAAGTATCAATAGATTTTTAGCACAACGCGAGGGGCCATGACTAGCCAGCACCATCATACGGGACCGGGCACAAGGTAGCAAATAGTCAATACCCAAACCAATAACGTCCCCTGGTGAATAGCGAGACGTAAGAGAATCCGCGGCAAATGCAGTGATGGGACTTCACTGCACGCGGTCCGAATTCCCCTTCACCACATGGTACTTGAAGAGAGCCCTCGCCCAAGGTGGGGGGTAAAGTACCCAAGAAGTCCACATGCTCCATGTCGCGGTCCTTAGCGCATAAAGTCCAAGAATATGTATGCAACACCTCGTGCTCCGACCTAGCCTGAGAAACGCATCCCAAGTAAGAGGGCTGCGACCAAGAATACCGGTATCAAACTCTGAGAGCCTCTCGCGGTTGGGAACAAGGATCTTGTCTTCCTGCTAATATTTTGGCCTCCTGGGAAACAAGTCGCGCGGGTGTGGTCGGGAACTCGGGCACAAATAGCATTCTATTGAATTTCTAATCGTGGGCTTCAGACCGAGGTGTGTGACATGTGTAGCTCACATGTCACGTCTCACGCCCGGGTATGAGAACTGAGCGCGCCACCTACGTGTAGCTTCCTAGTTCTGTATAAGTGATAGAAAGGTGTTGCGCCAGCGTGGAGATAATCCCAAGCCACGCTCGGCCCGGGTGCCAGCGAGTGCCAGCAACAGGTGACCAATGTGCAGGCACAACGCTTTGGAAATAGTTTTTTTTTTTTTTTGGACAAGTGTATATTGTTATGTAAGCTAGCCCTACATAACACACTAAGGGGCGATCGGTCCGAGGGAAAATGCTCTTACGCACGCCCTATTTGCATAGGGGGTGTGGGGCTCCGTGCTCTGCGTGGTGTCCCCGGTCTAATCAGGGGGCCTAGGTGGTTTAATACCCACTAAAACTTTTGTCCTGGTGTACTTTGGAAATAGTTGTCATGCCAGTAGAGATAAAACCTAGGCTACGAAACATGAAAAAACAAGAGAGCGCTTTCCCTCTCACCACCTTTGTGTGACCTCTCTAGAAAAGGGATTAGGGTCAGTGCATGGTATGCGTTCCGCGGAATTGGGCTCAGCATCGTCCAACAGTTGCTGCGGTCGCCAGAGAATGTTGTTTTGCTGTTTGTCGGAATCCCCCTACCGCTGTTGCACTCAATGCTCTAGAAAAAGCCCCCGATGTGTCGAGGCAACTTCACGTCGTGAAAATGGACGTAGCTGATCAAGCTTCCATATCCCACAAATGTCGAAGTCAAGAGCATTGTTGGAGGTGCTAGCCTTGACTATCTCATCAGCAACGCAGACATACTAAATACTCGTATACCAGCGACTCAGTCAACTGACACCACGAAGAGGCTTTCAAAGACAATCTGAGGGACCTCTGCAGCCAGAATGGCGTATGTTGTGGGTCCTACTCTCGTCACCACTTTATTACTCTCATTGAAAGAAGGAATCACAAAGTTATTGCAAACATATTGTCTTCAGGCATCGGCTGTCGGGAGCACATGTCTAATAGCATCTCAAAGCCAGCCCTCAATGTGCTGGCATGTAAGCGTGAACGTTTGAACCACCAGCCAAATGCGTTGCCATTCAGACATGCGAGCCAAGGAGCGTCCCGACCTGATTACTTCCCTTGTTGACCCAGGTTGGGTGAAGACAGGTGAATGACATCAACTAAGCTCCTGCGCACCTGCGCATGCTCACATGGATTCACAAACATGGGTAGAAGTAATGCCCTGTTCGAACCTCGCGAGAGCGCAGCTGGAATAATTGATGCCTTGTCGAATCCCAATCAATCCTATACTGGGCGTTTCATTGATTAAAAAGGAGAGCGATTGCCTTGGTAATGGATGCCACAATACGATTTGGTACTTTTCATCCTTTGCGGTACGTTTTACTGAGAGATGTATGTTCTTGTTCGCCCTGCCCACTGCATCTGCGGGATCAACGTCGTCAACGCTTTTTTTGTTCGAGTCTATTGTCCTATAGGATGGTGGTCCTTTACTAGATGTCTCAGTGCGTACCTGTGATGAAAGATGGGAGTGGTCTACTGTGATCTGGTTCTAAGGCATATGCTCGGAATCAGAGCAGGACCTGTGAAAGGTGTTAGCATGACCTCCTGTTGGGTCCCGAACGCGGATGTGGGGCGGTGGGTAAGCTTTGACCGGTGAAGAGTAGTGTGTATCGTAGGCTAAGCAAGTGAAGGGGAGAGGGGGATGAGACAATCTGACTTGTCGTCAACGCTGCTGGACAACTGAATTGCCAAGGCAACCGCTGCGCAAGGACACTGCTGGCCGTTCAGCCAAAGAAGAAGCCCCCTCATACACATGCAGTTCAGGACATGACATAAACATCGTCATGTCCGGGACTGCGCGGGCAGCTATAAAAGACACAACTAAACAGGTCCTCATGAAGAGAACCATATTCCACTCATGACAGTCCGAGAGTAGTCTGAGTCGAGTTTCCCAGTCGACAAGGACTGGGAGCCACGAACTGAACTAAGGGCTGGACGTCCCTCGCCGAAATTTGGCTCATCTCCTCGTACGGCATACGACAGCCTTCCATTTCTGGGGTCGTATCACTGGTTTGTCCAGTGTAGAACACAACGTGGCCCATGATTGATGGCTATTTTATCTGTCTGTGCATTGAGGGCAATACTGGAAGCTCGAATAGTTTGTACTCACTGGGTTGGTTCTCCACATCTTGGGACCCGAGACAGCTTGATACGCTGCGCTACGCCGCGCCCAAACTGCTCCCCTTGAGATCGGTATAACCGACCGCCTATCAACATGTACTAGATCGCCTTTTCTTCGCGATAAAGTACGCCACGATTTGCGTCCAGGGGACACACGCGCCGCGATAGAGAGCACCAATTTCCGTGCGCTGGCAAGGGCCGCCCACCGAGTCATCGCGACACTCTTCAAAGCCGACCATTGCACACTGCAACTGGTAACTGCTTTTCTGGTGCGTCGCTCAGTCCATAAGGACAGGTCCCAGCAAAGGACGATCGAGGATGACTGTGACGCTCAGACCTTCCCACTCAGAAGTACAGACACATGCAAGATGCGTCTTGTGCGTGCTGAGCCTCGTAGCCTTCGAGCTGTCATGAGTTGGTAAGCGAGGGAAAGATAGGGACAGCGCAGTCTCTATTTATATGCCGATAGCGGGGTTGCGGCATTTACCGGGATCAGGGGCCTAGAAAGACGCCAGAGGCTTCATATTGATTAGCTAGGGGACTATTCCAAAGTTCAGAAGGTCGACATTCAATTTCAAGGAAACAACTCGCTAGCTAGCGACGGGATCGGAGGGTGCGGGCATTGTCGGGACCCTGGGCTCACTGGAAAAAAAGCACACAAGTGACAGCACTTGTGCCTAGTCACCTAGCAGTTATCCACCGCAGCACTGGCGATGAAATCTCGTTCCGAGTGGGCGGCAGGTGGAATCCAGGCCCCGGGCTACTAGATAGCAAAAATACTGTACGGACGTCCCTGCAAAGGTAAATAGTGTCCAATTTTAGTAATGGCATGAGAGCTATTACAGCTCGTCATGTATAGACCCAGACCCTTCCTTCACCTCCGAATCGCTGTCCAAGTGCACCTCAGTCTGTACATTGCTCCCAGCCAGTATGTTCGAATCCGCCGTCGCCACACTAGCATGGATCTTGCCCTCGGCAGCCAGTCTGCGCGCAAACTGAGCGATCTTGTTATCGTACTCCTCCCATTCGGGAATCTGACGCGCCCGGGACAGTTTAGGTTCTTTCTGTGTTCAAATGAAGTTCGGTAAGTGGAGTGGTAGGCAAGAGATTCGCCGGGCCCGACGAACCGTAAGGGGGTTTTGACACAAGTCAATCGTCTTGGCACGATGGAGTCTGTCTTTGCTGCCTGTGGTTGCATTTTAGTTCACATTGAATGTGTACATTAAGAAGCCAACATACACCACGTCTCGCACTGAATGACCGTCGTCAGCGTCTTGTTCTTGTTGACAGCAAAAATCTGCTCACCCAAAGCCAATCCTCGTGCAAGGAATACTGTTCCTACATCAGTAGTTGTCCTATACACGACAAACCTGACTTACGATCGGAACTTGGGTCTGCAAATTATTGGGAAGATCTCGAATCATGACATTAGTCAACTTCTCTAAACACTACATCGGATCGCAAACCTTGGTCCAAGTTCGCAAGAGAATTAGGATCATGCGACAACATTTGGTATGATCCTCGGAGAAGATCCTATGGCGACAGTAAGTGTGGGAATAGGAGTCTTGTCGCCATTGTTGTGTACTCACCCCGGCAGCCATCTGTATCTAACGGTCAGAAAATGCAAGCGCGATGCGTGTAAACGGGGCAGCTCACCTGACGGAAGCGGACGAGATCTATGACATAGAGTGCACTCAAGGCAACGTGAGGATGGATAAGTAGACCACAATAGCACAGTACCTGATGTGATACGGTCTACCATCCAAGAAATCACGCCAATATCCCGTCTTCCAGAAACGGAACCCTTCCATGTCATAATTGTCATCCCCCATCGGCGTATAGCCATATGGCGCTCCATGAAGATCCAGATCAACTAGTTCTTGTAGGTCCGCTCGTACAATTTGATCAGCATCGACAAAGATCACTTTTTTGAGGTCCATCGGGAACAGGACATCAAGGAAGAGAATTTTGTAAGCCCATATGACGCGCTGCTTCTCCTTCTGGGCCCTTAGCCACGACGGCCATTTGTAAGTCACCAACTCGTACTGGAAACCGTATTCCTCCGCCATATGTGGTATGAATTCCTGAGAGGCGTGTCAACACATGGGCTAGAAGTGTTTGTCGAACACGCACAAGGAAGGATGGAGAAAGGAAGTTCTCGATGAACCAAAACTTGACGCTGCTCTTGGTGTTGCGCAACACGCTCAAGATCATGATTGAGGCGAAACGCTGTGGCAAACCCACTAAGAACGTATTCGCTAGGGCCTAAAGAGGTCGCACCTCATACAACAGGCCAGATGCCACAGTGAATATATTGATGTCAGCTTGACTGTCGCCTCGTTTTTGGACCGCATTCGCCATATTGTTGTCTGCTTTGGGCTTCAAGAGTGAGGTCATCCTAATACGGAACATCAAGATATGATTAGACAACAACCTTGCAATGCTTACTTGGACACCCAGCTTTCTACCATATTCTCTTCCCCGGGTGTAGTCTGCAGACCATCGAGGACGTCCAAGCTCTCCGCGCCACGTTTCCGAGCCAGCCGAGGGTACAGAGTAAGCCCATCAAAGCTCATCACCGTCAACTCATCACCGGCTTCGGCTAATGATTGACTATTCCATCCCTCACCCCCAACGCTCTCTAGCTCATAAATGTCCCTCCCACGACCCTCCCTTATTTCGAGTCGGAATGTCCCTGGGCGGGCCTTGAACTGCAAGTACCCCAAATTGGCCACGACCTGTGTGTCATCGACGATCGACTCATCCCTGGTGCTGACAAGTTGGAGCTGGACACCTCTAGGTGGGTTGACGGTCTTCAACTCGCGTGCGTGTCCTTCCACGACAAGGTAATCCAGTGCGAAGAGTGCTTGGATGCCTTCCTCTGGCAAGGATTTGTCGAGCTGAATATTATCGAGATCGTACAAGGCTTCACGTGGGCGGACAAGCCAAGAAGGTGGGACATCCATGCCCAAAGTGTAAATTGGTTCTGAAGGAAGCCCACTGAACGTTACCTGTGCGGGGATTTCTTGGCTACGGAGTGATGATCAAAAGTTGAAAGATCGAGTTGAAAGAAGGCCTTTACCCGTTGGCGTCATAGTTGAGGTGTGGAACGACGTTGTAACGATAGAATCTTTTGAGTGGCGTCTTGATGCGACCGGCTGTTCAGAGGGAACCTTACCATTGAAATAGTGTCTCGTACCTCAGTGTGCGGAACAGGATTGAAGTAAACCTCGATATAGGTATCAGGAAAGAGCTCAGAAGAGCGCTAACGGACGATCAGTACTTGCTATCTAAAAGTACTGCAATTCGTAAGCTTACCGCCAATATTGTCGACCACCTCTGAGCCATTTCACTCAAAGGGTCCACCAACACCGCGACATGACCCTGAGCCGAAAGGGGTTCACCGATAGACACTTTTCTACAAAGGAGACATATGAACGGAAAGTTAGAAGCACGGTTTGCAGAACTCACGTATACTTGCGCGAAAGCAATCGATAATTTTGTGTGCGTGGTTTGGGTGCGGAATCGAAGAGGCCCGCCTCAGAAGGGTCAGGTTGCTGGTCAGCGTAAATGATGGAAGACGCCATCGAAATCAAGTTTGCGCGCTTGAATCTAGTTGTGTCATGCGCACGTCCCTCGATTCTGTCCTGTAACTGATAGAGTAGCATGACTTACCCATCAAGGGCATCGTCTCCACCAAGAATCTCCTGGATCGCATCGGCTACTCGACCGACACGCTGCTTGATTTCAAACTGTTCCAGCATCTCGAAATCTTCGGAAAGAAATTGAGAATTCCCCTCAAAGGGCCCAACAAGCTGTTTCATGAGGGGGCTTAGCCCATATAACCGTAAAAGGGGTGACGTACTCGTCCATTAACTAAGATGGCTCTTTGCCCAGGCTGAAGTCCAAGCTGCCGAGTGACTAGACGATTGGCTTGTAGGAGGGGGGCAATGTCTGCGAAAGTAGCTTCATCTTCGGCCGGGATAAAATCTTGCTGTGTTGCGGGTGCGTCGGACCCATTGGCTAATGCCTCTAAGATGTGCGGAGGACCGACATCGCTGAGCCTGCCTGCGAGTAAAAGAGTGGAGATCAACGTCGAAGCGGTTCCAGTAGCCTTGGCATCGGAATCATGGACGAAGGTCACCCGAGTTCTAAGCGAGCGCGTCTATGGCGAACATGTCACAATAAGATCCTACTCGATCGCCAGATGAAGCAAAAATACCATGAACTTCAGAGCTTCCTTTGCTAGTTCAAGGCCTTCATGGGAATCAAAGTCGGCAATTACATATGCTGATACTACGAGATCATTACTTTCATCTACGTTCCGTGAGGACAGTGAAGCAAAATACAGGAAATGGCACGTACTTGGGACGATGAAGGAGCCGTCTGTCGTCTGAAAACCAGCCTTGGAAAATACCTCGGGCAAGCTGAACATCTGCAGGCTGCTTCCATCGAGTGGACGCCCGCGACGGGAGGGATTGTTAACAAAGATATACGGATTCCGACGGGGGAACGTTGAAGGAATGTCATAGAAGAATGTCGGCACCAAGGGAATATCATCGTCAGTAATCTCGCCAGTGTATGCCTTGGTGAGTGTCAGCAACAACACATAGGTTAATATACATCACACGTGCCATTTCCTGGAGAATTTGTAACTGCGCGGTAATTTCACTAGACATTTGTTGAAATAGGTTCTGCAAAGCCGAGCTTCATCAAGACTCTAGAATGTGGCAGATATGTCACTAACGTTACTAATGGCGATATATCTTCCATTAATAAAAGCGTGGCCCTTCCCGGCAGCAGCCTGAACGCCCACGCCTAGTCGTTGGCAATATTTGTGTGATCGAGTGATGATGTCCTCCCCTGTTACTTCATCGATGAGTGGAACGTTTCCTTGTGCAACCTCGGTAAAGTCTCCTTCGGTACCGAGCGAATGGAATGTTTCCTGTACTATTTGCCATGAAAGAACTGAGAGCCTACGCTCTGCATGAGCACGTGAAATCTATGACATATCGTTAGATCGTGGTAACGAGTTGGGATCTACGTACCCCGTGAATGAATGCCATCATCTGGTCGCGTCCGTGCTTATTGTTGATATAATATACGAGGCGAGCCATGTTAAGACCTGACCAAGAGTGAATGCTGAACTGTACGCAGCACATTTATGGACTCACTGTCACCCTCGCCCTCAGGGACAAAGCCCCATCTGACGGGGTTTCCTCGAGCTACCAAGTCAGTCAGACTGCCGAGGAGCGACAGCGATCGTATCTGTGACAAATCAAGGACAAAAATCACGTTGACTAAGTTCTGCCGAATCCTAAGCATGGGTGAAAAAAGTGACATCATGTGGACGTGAAGAAGCTGTGAGTTGTCGCATTCCAGATCAGGAGTGCAGATCAACCGAGAAAAGGAAGTACGGACGGATTGCAATGATGGGCTGTAATTGGTGTAGCGAGCATCTGTAGCCAGATCGTTCCAATATAATACGACGCCTCCACCCTCTCGTCTATCGCTCGCATCGACGAGTCCTTCGAGGTACTCGGCAACTTTTGGGGAGAGTGAAAAGGTTTTCCTATCTCCAACGATAACATCAGCCTCATCCATCTGAGCCTGCGCAGACGCCTTGGCCGAACCACGCGAGGAGGCAGTTCCAGGCACCGAAGAACTAGATTGCTGGGATGGCGAATGAGCAGGATGCATAAGAAGTTCAGTCGCCTGCCCTGTTGTCAAGCCTAGATCAACGAGAGAGTTGACAAGAGCGCGTTCGCGCTGCAGAGTGCGCAAGAGCCTTAGGGGGCAGCTTCAGTGAGTAAAGTCGACGGGGGGTAAAGTGACACTCACCCAAAGATTCCCGCTGCGCCGCCTTCCTCCTCGTTAAGAAGCCGCCCGTTGACCCAAGCCATATTCACACCTGGGGTTGCCCTCTCCCAGTTCTCGTTGACTTCGTCCGCTACTTCCTCGGATACTTGGATTTTTCGCGCGAGCGATGTTGCATAGAGCGGGAATGAATTCGTGAGTGTTTGGAAAACCTCCATGTCGGAGAGGGGTACGGCATGATGATTATCCCAACATTGATGGACGCGTAATGATCCTATACGAGGATGGCCAGAGAACGCCATCACAAAATGAACTGCTTTCACACCAAGATCTGTGGGAAAAGTATGAAGCTATCGTCTAGACCAAGTGGGACCATGGAACAAACCCGCAATCTCTTGGGACGTTAGTGGCTCTCCTTTCATCGCCCTCGTTTCGGACTCTTGGTTGATATATGGCAAAGCTTCAAAGATACAAGTAAGAATTTCTTCGTTGGAAGAGGGGTGACCGTTATCCTCGAGGGGTTGGTTGGAATTCTGGGCAGCTGTGCGTGCCTGATGCTGGTCCCTATCGTCGAGAACGAGGTAATCCATCTTCTTGAGATCGAGAGAAACTCCGTATCCAGACAGATGACTCGAAAGTTGACTATTTTCGTGTTCGGTAAGTCCTTTTGCCCAGCGGAGAATATATTCAACTTTTGGTTCCAAGCTGAGGAGGGCTTCGTGAAGAGCATGGAAAGACGGCGCGGCGGGGTCAGCAAAGTGGATAGCTGTATACCGCGGCTCCTGTAGAGATGGAGAGATTCGATGAACATGGTCCAGAGGAAGACGCTTCGGCTTTTGAGCGACGGTGATATTTTCTTGGGAGTTGGCAAGTTGAAAAAGCGCGTCGGCGTCGCACACGACTTCGCCGTACCAGTCAATCCAGGACGCACATTCTGGGGTATGAAGCTTGTACCCATCCGGCAAACTTGCAATGTGACGATCATAGTACTCTGCAGACGCAGCCAAACGAGGAGTTACGGCATGAAGCGCAAGACGAATACGGGCAGAATTGAGAGCAGCCCAGTGCATGTGATTGGATGCGACGGTGAAGACGGCGTTATGGGCTTGTAGGGGTGTAGAGAGCGGTTCCGAAGGGGAAAACGCGGAAAGGAGAGGGAAGAGGACGAGAGGGTCCTCCATTGCGACGGATTCGCTGGGGAGCAGGTGAGCGGAGGGGGGAAAGCGAGGACGGGCACTTACAATGCTTCGAGCAAGGGATCGCTGGGGGAGAAAGAGGAACGTAGAGAGACTGTGACCGGCGGGGACGTTCCATGGGCGCCGAGAGCACCCAGGACTATCCCTGCGAGCACACACAGCGTCCGGGGTAGCGTCATGCGTCAGTTGCTCGTCGATCTACCGTGACACGTCTGCCCGTCACGTGGTCCCCTCCCTCGCCTATTCCGGCAAGTGCCGTGACTCCGCCCTCAGATATAAAGGCTCGTCGATGCTCCCTCACATCTCAACCCACGACAGCTCGAAGGCTGCGAGGCTCAGCACGCACAAGACGCGTCCCTCACGTGTCTCCCTTCCTGAGCTGGAAGGTCTGAACATTACAGTCATCCCCGACCGTCCCTAGCGGGTACCAGTCCTCATGGACCGCGCGACGGACAAGAAACACAGTTGCCATTCGCGCAGTGGTCAACTTTGAAATGAGTCGCGGTGACTGGGTGGGTCTTTGTCTTTCATGGTACTCAACTCAGTGCTCTATCGCGGCAATTGTGTCCTCGGATGCACAATGTGGCTTGCAGTCTACCAGCTCAAACGGGTTTCAGACATTGACACACCAGAGGTGCAGCGCAGCTGGACTTACACGTCGCTGCTGGATGCCATATCCGACTGCTAACAGGAACACAGCTCGCTGGCCAATACGCCAATACTTGGAGCTCCCTGAAGTGACTACTTCGTCACTCTCTGGTGCCTACACTGCACCGCTCATGTCCTTTGGTGTTTGCACCTAAACTCCCAATGACCCTCGCCATATTGCCCTTACTGGTTCGCCAGTGTCACAATGATAGTTTCATTGTGTGCCGTATGAGGAGACTGACTGAATTGCTGTCCTAGCAAGTCCATCCATCCTTTAGTTCGCTTCGTGGCTCGTGGTGCTTGTTAACTGCGAAACCCGATTCAGACTACTCTCGGACTGTCGTGGTCTTTTTTTAATTTTTAATTTTAACCTCCTTGTAGAGGATATTATTGATCATCGAGGTGGACTGGGTATAATGGGTAACTTGATGTCGCATCTGCGGTAACCTGTCCTATTTGAAAGCTGTATTGTATCGTCTATTCTCGATCTTGTGACAGTATAGCATTTTCGGCCACAAGTGTTTTATATATAATCTCATGGTGTCCTGTCGCTGAAATGATTACCTGTGCCAACTTGATTGAGTGTGAACTTTGAGAATGCATGTGCGGCCTTGGGCCTTGCTGTGGTGGCCTGAATCCTGCTAACTATCAGTTCCTGGTCCTTGATACATGACGAGCGTGTTTGATCCTCAAAGCTGTAGCGACCTGTCTTGCTGTGGAATTGTGGTCAATCTGCAGGTAATGATTATCCTGGATACCGGCGGATTGGTGCGGAGCAGTGCGATTCACTTCTTT
This sequence comes from Pulveroboletus ravenelii, assembly GCA_038090235.1. Taxonomy (NCBI): domain Eukaryota; kingdom Fungi; phylum Basidiomycota; class Agaricomycetes; order Boletales; family Boletaceae; genus Pulveroboletus; species Pulveroboletus ravenelii. The sequence goes on along the minus strand of JBBPMH010000344.1, from coordinate 5,767 downwards.
CCAAAGAACACGGAACTTTGCGTTTGAAACAAGTCCGTTCAATCACGGCAGGCACAGCTGCAGGGTTTCTTTCCACTGTGGTAATGCCGGGATCTCGATGGCTTTTATATTGCTGCCTCGTGTACATGATCAAAGTGTATCCGTGCAGCTAGCAAGTGCACAACGTCTGGCCAGGTGCCTTCTTTCCCCTGCGAGAGAAGACAAGGAATATGACCACTCACAGGCACCCTTCGCTAAATGATTCGCCCTTCCCACACGTCATCGCATGTGTCTCCAACGCGGAGAGTCCATTATTATGCTTCATCTAGGGTCTCCGTCGTGTGGGGAGACGGCAGTCACCAGGCCTTCTCTCCCGATCGGGCAGTGGCCAATGGGGCATGTTGGCTGGATACCGGTTCTCTCCCTCCCTCCCACCCACCCCAAGTGGTCTGTGTGGGCCAGGGGTGATCTGAACCGGGATGTGGGGTGGTGACATTGCAGACTGAGGATCAACATTCAGTGCGCATCACACCATCTCCGTTGTGTTGACTGTTGTTTTCAATCACGGTCATGGAGCGCTAAATGTATCCGGGGTCGGCGATAGGCCGAACAGAGCAAGCATTCAATCGCACATTGAATAATGATATCAGATCGCCGTGCATGGTACCCACGGGTTCTCGTCATGCCAGGCAAGTCGGTATCATTGATCCGACATGACAGTTTAAACAAATATTGGGTGGAGAACAGGACATGTGCGTGATGCCAGCCGATGGACATTAGACTCGGCGAAAAGGCACCTTGTTGTTTCCATGCGGAAACCATACTTTGAACATTCAAACACTTGTTGGCAATTGGAGTGGAATGTGCTGGGTGTGCACGCTATGTGCGGCACTGCCTCACTCAGTCCTCGTGTATACTCAATTTGCATGCCAGTGGTCGTCAAGGACAACTTCACCTGCAAGGGTGGAGACGACCCAGGTTCCATACCCACTCGATTGCTTGTTCCTCCACGCCCACAAACCTGATACAACCGGGCCGAGGGACATTGGGGGGAGAGGCTTGGCATCTGGTTACGAATAATTGTTATCAATGCGCAGCAGATGCATTTAATGATATCTAGGGACTTGTACGCATGATGGACTACTGATACTTGTGATCTAAAGTACATCTATGAAGATACGAAGCGGGATTAGGGGCGTCATTGTCCGAGGAGATTGCACGCATGGTCGGGAGAAGCGTGGCATGTCAAGCATAGCATTAGGCCTTGTGGAGAGCGTTCGCAATGTTTCCTAGTTGTTTGATTTATTTCTGGAATGATCGAGAACCGGCCGGTTCCGCAAGTTGCTGCGCAGAACAAAGAGCACGCCCCGGTAAATAAAGGTGCTGCGGAGCGCATGGGCAACGGACATGAGATAGGGGAGATCCGGAAGGTTCGTCATGGGAGTCTGGACGGACGGTGGCAGGACTAAGGGATGGCGGACTAAAACATGTACGACATCACAGGAAGTGGGGATAAATCGGTGGGACTGGCGATGCCGGATGCTTATCGTCAGAAGCTGGGACAATACAAAGGGACAATAGATAGGGCAGGGTCACAAACTGAAAGGGGAATTGGCGAGGTCCGTTTGGGTTGGGTGCTCCTATCAACAGCGAAAACAACAAGTGGCATGGGTGAAACGAGGCAGCTGAGCCTCGAGCGAACAGCGTTGTAGTGGCCGGTGCTTAGTCAGCCTATTTGTGGCCGATCCAGGGCGAGTGCCACCATTTAGAGTTCAGCGCAGATTCAAACCCCGATACATCATACAGTTTCCTTTTACGGCAACCTCTTGCGCCTGCGCGGGCTGTGCCGCTGTCGGAGAACAAAAAGTGCTCCAAAGCCGGCTGACAGGTGATCACACAAAATCGACCGTCCAAGCCCCCCCTCGATATCCGCATTTTTTTTTTCTGCCCCCCAACGTCGCACGTCCCCCTCCCTTCGTCCCCTTCTATGCTCCTCGCCCGCAGTCCCATCCCCCTCTCAATGACACTCCCGACCTCCCACCGTCGTCATCCCTCCGCCCCCCCAGCCGTCGTCGTACAGCCCACCAAAGTCCCCGGCATCCTCTCCATATCCAAGCCCTTCCGCACCGAGTCCCCGCGCCAACATCAACCCCAGAGCCATACACGTCACCCCCACCGCTCGCCAAAGCCCAAGCACGCCCAGTCACATAAATGGACCCCTCCGGCAGCCCAGGACGGCTCCGCCAAGCTCACACAGGATAAGCCCTCCGACGTCACGCTTCCCCCCGTCGTCGAGAAGCCGTCCCCCAGTCCCCTCCCGGACAAGTTCCCGCGTGGCCGACAGACCAAGGCTCCGAGAGATAAGGGTGCGACAAGGTAGATCTCGTCACACTCGCCGTCCCGTTCTGGTCTCATCCCTTCTTGTCACTCCCGCAGGGGTTCTTCCACTCACGGACATTCACGACGCAACAACGTTCGCCAACCTTCACCGCCCATCCACTCCTCGCAGGTAGAGGGCCCCATACTATCCTCGGCCCAGTCTTTCGCCAATCGCAACAGCAATCCTGCGGTCAATTCGTTCGATCCCTTCACCGTCAGCTCAGATTCCGACTCCGATAATAATCCCCGTGTTCCCTTCCCCTCCAACAGCGGCCCTACGAAGCTGCTTCCCACCCTCGCAGCCCCACCACCAGGTAAAATTGCTCGCCGCCGAAACCACACGGTGCAACCACCTACTACTCCCTCCCCCGCTTCTCGTCCCGTCCCTGTTCCCGGAGCCAAACCATCCTCCCACCGAGGTAATCTCTCCAGATCGGCACCGAATCCTCAGACGTCCTCTCGCATAGGGAAAAGGCGAGTGTCGGCAGGTCATGTCACGGACTTTCCTGTCTGTGACGACACGACCGACTTGGAGGACAGCTCTTTTCCCTCCACTCCCATTCGGGAATCTGCGGGCCCTAATTGGCAGCGCCTCTCTATAGACGGTCCTCGTACAGCACCGCTCTCTTCCTTTAGCGGGCTCTCCTTTGCTCATCCCGCGGACTTGACACCCTTGCGAACACGTCATCAACACCATCGCACACCGAGCGAGGGCGTTTTCAGCATGTCCTTTGACGAGGATGTCCCCTCAGCTTCCGTTGTCTCGGAAGAGCTTAAGAAGCCTTTGGCCCTGCGCCCAAACAGTTTGGCTCTATCGGGCCCAGCGCCCTCCGTACTGGCAAGGACAAGTCCGGGTTTTTTGCGAGTTCCGTGTTTCAGAACTCGCCCAGCCCGGACGAGTTGCCTCCTCCCGCTTTCTGAGCGATCCTCTCTTTTTCACATAGATTATCATCAAGAGTGTAGAGGTAATTTACATTGCATCCCAGTCCTTCAGTCACTAACCCTGTGCAGCTTAGACTATTCGTATTGCCAAACAGCCCCCGCTAGATTAATATCACCTCAACACCGACATAATGATCCCCTCGTACTTTCGGAATGTCTCACCCTACTGTTCCCACACCGACCCAAACGTCGAACATCGACAATGCAGTCTTCCGGGACGTTCCGTGTTTCATACCGTTCTTTACCGATATCATTATTCTTTCGGCAATTTCCAACTCCGAGCCGTGGGTTCTTCTTCTGGGGCTGTTGGCGTCGTTGCAGCGAATAGTGTTTCGTTCTTCACTACGGTTCTCATCACTCGGTCTCTCTACTGGTCATGGTCGCTCGCACAGGACACTCGCATTTCTCTCCACCTCCCGGAGCTTTATGTCCCGGCCCCGTTCAGCGTCGATATTCATACCTCGCTCGCTGGCGGCATCTTGCGTTTCAGCATCCCACCTCCTTTCCATTTCTATTTTTTCCCTCAATGTGTCAGTATCACCGGCTCATTCCCGCATTGCATGCTTTCGCTACTCGCACCACGCTTCTTATTTTGGTTCCCGTCATCGGGTCTGTACAAAAGGAGTCAACGAGGCCATATACATTAAAAACAATCACCCCCTCAAGTCTCGGCTCAGCCATGTGTATACGATGCCCTCGCCGTTGTTCAGGTTGCGCGCCACATTCACCTAACAGCACAACTATCCGCCTGTCCCTGCTTATTTATACGCGCTTCGCGTACCACGTGCAGGGCGTCTTATCTCCTTTTTGTGTTCTTGGATCTTGGGACTCGTGATATTTTCCCTATCACCCCTTCTCCTTTTATGCTTCCACCTTGAGCTTATATGCCTTGTCATTTTGGGTTCACGGTCTGATTTTTCTTTCCCTTGTGTCTTTTTAGTAATTCACTCTGCGGTCTGGCTACTTATGTCGGTCGCAGACTTCTCCGCTCTCTGGTGCACTGTCCAGAGTTGATCTTTTTTTTTTTTTCTCTCCTTTCCCTCCCCCCTTCCACGCGTGTATCAATATCGACTCGGCCCACTTAGCTCGGACTATCCCATCGCATCATACCCATTATTTTTTGTGCTATAACCTCATTTTCCCTCTTCCATGCCCACTTGCCCTTCTCTTATGATGCGATATTGATTTTCCGGTGTATAATGGTCCTAGTTGTACGTTCTCTTCTCTTCTCCATGGTCCATGTTCACTCATCGTCATTCTAGCCTATTGTGTCCCTATTGAAATAACGTACACAGCGTACCCTCCCTCCCTCATGCAGGTGGGGCAAGGCGAAACCGTACATGTTGCACGTTGGTCAATTTTCCTACTCACCACAATTTAGATTGCTTGTTGCGCCTTCTTCCCGCTTCTTACATAGTACTCTACACCTTCCATTCATTATAGTTTCTTCAACCAGTACACTCCCTCATAAAAGTGTTTTGAATGCATACAAGTTTGTTTGAAAAAGTCTTGAGTGCTCGAAGCTTGCATAAGTTGGGGGCTAGTGGAGCTTAGTCCAAACTTTGATGTATTCCAGATACGTGGGGGGGAGCCTGCCAGCAAGGCTTCGGTCGAGTTATTGTTTGGGATGTTCGACACGGAGCCTTTGGCCTGTTTTCGATCGGAGGAGTGCTGTTAGTGCCCCCGCCATCTGATCATTCCGATCTAACACTACCTGCCCAGTCTGCAGCTTTTCCACTTCGTCGCCCCCAGGACCAGGTCTCCCACATTGATTCCACCACTATGAACACGACCGATCGTGAGCATGCCCTCCAGCTCGCCATCGTCGGGATTGGTGGTGTAGGCTCGGAGCTACTCCAACAGCTCATCAACGGGTACAGTCGCTACCCCATCGACATTGCCGCCGTCTCCAACTCCCGCAAGATGCTCCTCTTCACGGATGACACCTCCAACTTCAGGTCTACGCGGGGGACCAGTGCTCTCGACGATCCCGGTGCGCAGACAGCAAGCCTGGACGACCTGTTCGATGCCCTGTTCGGCCTCACACAACGCAAACCAGGAAAAGTCGTCCTCGTGGACAACACCTCGTCCGACCTCGTCGCAGAGACATACCCACGTTTCCTGGACGCTGGTATCCACGTCGTGACGCCGAACAAGAAGGCGTTCTCGGGCGGCCTGGAGCTATATAAGCGGATCGTCGGAATGAATGGAAATCGGACGAGGGGACGCGGGATGTTTTACAACGAGGCGACTGTCGGCGCTGGATTACCGATCATCTCGACGCTCAAGGATTTGGTAGATACGGGGGACAAGGTGGGTTAGCTGCTGGAATTGTATCAAGAAGGGGGGGGATCTCGGATGTCAACCGAGCATGACTTTTGTTTTTTCCCTTGGACAGGTGAAGAAAATCGAGGGTGTCTTTTCGGGCACGCTGAGTTATATCTTCAACGAATACTCCCAAGGCAAC
>JBBPMH010000343.1:0-32762 GCA_038090235.1 Pulveroboletus ravenelii | reverse complement strand
TCAAGTGTTATTTGGTTGTATTTGGTCATACAAACAAAGATACACATACTAGAATTATGTCTGAGTTTAAAATAGTTCACACACCTCTTTGCTTCCAACCACAACCATCATGAGATCCATCTCTTCCTGTTATGTTTCACTTCTATCTTGACTTGTTTCCATCTTATTTCCTCTGTTTGTCACTGAACATTAGTCTCCTCATCTGATTCTCTTGTATCAGGCTTGTAGCTCCACACTTAGTCACCCCATCTCTTTTGCCATTTGTCTGTTGACTCAAGCTCCACACTTAGTCACTCCATCTCTTTTGCCATTCATCCATTGACTCATACACTTAGTAACCTGTGTTTACTTTACAATTGTCCTTGTCCCACCATGTTTTCCTCTTAGACACTATATAAACCCGCTTGTAGGTCTACCTGTACTCTAACTTAGACCTACTCAGCAATCCAGTTGCTCCTCTCTGTGTCTTTGCTCCACACTTGACCAAGCACTTTTGCTCTTACCCTCATCTCCTTGCTAGCAAGATGCTAGGCAAGATCATTGACCTTGGAACCCTCGTTGACTAAACATCGAACGAACCCTTGACCCTGCAAAATGCAGGCTGCGTCACTAGTCCTTGTTTTGTTGTAGCAGTCAGCTAACAACATCCCTCGTCCTCATTCCTTAGCCAAGTTCGTGCTTTGACTCTTTGGGATCAAGTGTAACACTTCCACTCAAAAGCAGACTATTCTTTCTATGCTTGATGTTAGCCAATCTGCCAATTCCATTGCATCTGCTACTGATATTCATGTATCTACCATATCCAGACTATGCTCCAAAAAGTGTTCTGAGCTTCAAAAAGCTACTGGAAGTTGTCCATCCAAGCTTTCCTCTGCCAATATTCACCATGGCATTCATCTTATTTCCTCTGGAAAGGCAGAAAATGCTGTTCAGGTGACCAAGGCACTCACCAATATAGTCAATCAGCCTCTCTCTGCCTGTACAGTGTGCAGACACTTGAAGAAAACAAGAATAAAAGCTATGATCAAGTCAAAACGCTCTCTTCTTTCAGCCAAGCATCACAAGGCTTGTCTAGACTTTGCTTATGCTCACAAGGATTGGACTCTGGAGGACTGGAAGAAGGTAGTATGGTCTGATAAAACCAAAATCAATCGCCTAGGGTCAGATGGACACAAGTGGGTGTGGAAAAAGGCAGGAGAAGGGCTCAGTGATAGGCTAGTGAAAGGTACAGTCAAGTTTAGGGGAGGTTCTTTGATGATGTGGGGGTGTATGACTTGGCAGGGAGTTAGCTATGCTGCCAAGATTGATGGAAGGATGGATGGAGACCTTTACCTTCAGATTTTGAAGAATGAGCTGCTGAATACTTTGCAGTTTTATGATCTTGATTCTCCTGATATCATCTTCCAGCAGGATAATGACCCCAAGCATACTTGCAAGAAGGTGAAGGATTGGCTTGAAGAGCAGGATTTTGGGACTATGGTATGGCCCGCACAGTCTCCTGACCTAAACCCCATTGAGCATCTCTGGGATTACCTGAAAAGGAGACTGGCAGATCATGAAACCTCTCCTAAGGGAACTCATGAATTGTGGGAGAGAGTTCAGATGGATTGGGAGGGAATAGCAGTTGAGGAGTGTCAGGAGTTGATAGAGAGCATGCCTAGAAGGTTCAAGCAGTTCTCAAGGCAAAGGGAGGGTATACCAAGTACTAATATACCCAAGATATTAAAAGGTGCAAAACTATTGCAATGGTATTGCTGTTTTGAAATGGATGTATCTTGACAGCGTGTGAACCAAATCACATGATCCTGGGGACAACATTGTAGCCAAGGGTTTGTACTTTATTTATTCTCACCAAAGCAAAGTGAAATTCCCACAGGTTATTGCAGTACACTTCATACACTGTAAAAGTGTCAAACATTGCAATAGTTTTGCACCTCACTGTATGATATTGCATGCTGCCATGGCGCATTTGTGCAGTGTATTGCAGCTGCTTAATTTGTCATTGCAGCATGCTCTGCAGTTGCAGAGGTCCATTGGTTTATGTCAGGAGTTGTGGTTCATCAGCCTTCAGCATGTTTTGGTGAGATCTTTGATTTTTGTGATGTTGTGATTCGATCTCAGGCAAGTTGTCTTTGCTTTTTGGTAGTACTTAGGGGGAACTCCTATATGGTACCATGCTGGCAGTTGGCACTTCAGGGCCTTTGATAATTTTCTGGGGGCAAACAATAGATGGAGTTTTTTTGCTGTGTGCAGTAATGCAATTATCAGACATGGTATAGGTTTCCTGTTTTTCGTCATATAGCCTGAAGGTCTCACTGTGGTCAGGAATGTGTTTATCTCTCTAGGGCTCCTGATTCCTTTCACTTGTGCACAGTTTAGTATACTGTCCGTTACATATGCCCATGTGGGTCTGTTGAAGGTGAGGTTTAGGTAGGCTTTGAGCCAGGTCAGTTCTATCGCTTGGTTTCTTGCATTTAGGTCTAGGAGATTAAGTCCACCTTCTTTGATGGGGCATGCGAGTCTTTCAGCACTCATACTTGGGGGGGTTTTTTTACCTTCCCATATAAAGTTTTGAATCAGGGTCTGTATGGTTCGCTGGGTCTGGGAGGGCATTCCTTGTGCCTTTGTGAGGAATTGTGTTGTTCCTCCAACTACTATCTGGATTATTAGTCATTTAGTGCTTAGTGTAGGGTGTGCCTTAGCCTATTGGTCAAGAGACATTTTGATTTTATCTACAGTCTTCATCCAGGGTTGGGACTGCTCCAATTGGTTGCCAATCCATGCACCGAGGATTCTTGTCAGGTGGTGGTTGACTGTGATTCCGATATTTGGCCCTAGTGGCTTGTTGGTAGGGTGGGGGTGGCATGAGGATATGATTTGATTCCTGTGTTCCTCTGTTCCAATTGGTATGATTTCGGTCTTTTCTAGATTGAATTTGGTGCCTGAGGCTCTGCACCAGGTGGTGAGTATTTTTTCTAGGTTCTCATAGCAGTTGTTTTCCAAGAGGTATACTGTGGTGTCGTCAGTATACATGTTTACTTTAATTGGGGTGATTCGGCCGGGAATTGTGAAGCCTGCTAGGTTGTCAGCATTCCTCATCACAGCAGCTAAGGGTTCTATTGCTAGGTCAAAGAGGAGGCAAGAAAGAGGGTCTCCTTGTCATACCCCTCTCGTTATGAGGAAGAAGTCACTTAGAACACCATTAATCATGATACCGGTGTAGAGCGCAGCATGTCTCTATGTTTATATTCCATATATTTTGACCAGTACAGTGCCTCTACCCATTCACCATTCTATTCTGTTTGATACCCGTTTATCTTTACTTAACCTTCCCTTACATACGACCGACCGGACTACCAGACTATCACCGGACTACTACCGGACCCTGGGCAGTACCTTGTGCTGCGTTGGCAGCTTCACTTCATTACCTTCAGGTACCGTTTATGCTTCCCTCTTGACTTTTATCCTTTATTTCCACCGTTTCCTTCGTTCCTTGATGACATGGACTACACTTCCACTACTACCACCAATGTCTCAGACTATTTAGTCATTCTACCATACCTTACAGAGTCCCGGGAATGCCCGAACTATAAGGAATGTACCTAGTCCTGAATAGGGGAGCTCCCTTTTGGCTCACAACTACCATCTACCGTTCGACTGACCGCTCACCACTCACCATTTATTGTCACCATCACCGTTTTCCACTGTTCACTGCACTGTTTTTCATCACTCATCGCTCCGCTAGTCCGCCCGGACTACCAGAATATAGGTATCAGTAGCCCGGAGACCTCGTTTTCTACCTCCCCTTCTCCGAGTCCCTTTAGGGTCGAGCACACTGCGTCCCTAGACCCACTTACCACTCATCTTGCACCCCACAGACAGGATCTGTGTTCTTCACCAGTCTGCGCGTTCTTGTAGAGGGTGCTGACTGTTTTTGTGAATTGATCTGGTAGGTTGAATGCTTTCAAAGTTTCAATTAGGTAGTGGTGGTCTATTTTATTATAAGCTTTTTCTTGGTCCAGAGTGATTATCAAACCATTTTCCTCCATGTAGTCAGTATAAGCACACATTGATTCTGCTAATCGGATTGGGTCAAAGATGGATTGCACAGGGATGAAGCTGGATTGGTCTGGATGTATTAGTTCTCCTACATGTTTCGCCAATTGGGTGGCAAGGGCTTTGGTCATGATCTTATAGTCAGTATTTAGTAGCATGATTGGTCTATAATTTTCAATATGGGTGTGATCTTTTTTTATATATATTGGGCACATCCAACTGATGGAAAAGTTGGAATTGGGGCTGGTGCTGAAAGTTTGGATGTTGTTGTAGATCATGGTCAGGCATCCAATTATGTCGAAGGTTGGGTCTTTTGTTTTACTCTTATCCTTATGTCATTCATGTAGTGTTTTCCATAGTTTATAGGGTAGACTGTCTAGGCTGGTTGCAGCCCCATTTTTAGAGGTGTGGAGGACATTGATCACTTGGTCTTCAGTGATCAGATTATGGAGATCTGAGTCTTCATTTCAGAATTTCTGTGTTTCCAGGATCTGTGAGAGTACTGATTCATGCACTTGTAGGCGCACTGGGTCATCTTTTTCTAGTAAGTCTTTCATTAGTAGATTTTTATGGTATTGTAGGGCAATATCAGTCATGTCTTTGGTTTGTATTGTGAGGGTGTCTTTCTGGGGATTATGTAGTGCATATATTATATCCCTTGAGGTTCTGGTGTTATTTATGGCCATCCAATATTTGTTGAGGCATTCTCCCTTCTGATGCCAGGTCGCTTTCACCTGCGCTTTGGCATTGGCACCTTTCTTTTTTTCCAGGTGTCGGATTTCTTGTCTTACTACTGCTGCATTCCTTCTGTGGTTTAGGTTGTCTGCTATTTCCTCACTCTGTTCTAGTTGTTTTAGGTCTTGTTTGAGTGCTTTCAGTTTGTTATCTATTTTTCCTAGTTATTTTTTACTCTCTTTCATTGCGAAGTTCCTTAAATCCTCTTTGAAGTTGGACCATAGATCTTGTGGTGTGGTGTCGGTATCATTTACTGTTGTTAGTTTTGTTTGTAATTCTATTCCTAGGTCTGTTACCTGCTGCAGGAAGGGTTCGTTTGTGAGCATCATGATGGGGAGTGTCCATCTTCCTTTCCTGATATAAGGTAATTTTTGGGGGATGACTCTCACTCCAACCATCTTATGGTCAGAGGGGATTGCTGTATCTTCCACAGCCCAGTCGTAAAGTGTTTCTATGAGGGGGGGTCTTACATAGAATCTATCTAGGTGGGACATTGATTGTGAGAGGTTCATGCTTGTATATGTAAAGGATCGTGTGTTGGGGTATTGATGGCACCATGGGTCCTGTAAATTGAGAGATTCCCTAAAGGTTTGGAGGGCTTCCATTGCAGCATAGTCATCTAGTCTCAGAGGTGCTTGGTCTATCATATCTTCTACTATGTTAAAGTCTCCTAGCATAATATCTATGGTATGGATGTCTAGTTCATTGAGTTTATTATGGATTGTTGTCCAGAATGTCGGGTGTTGTTGGAGAGGGTTCAGGGCATAGATGTTGAGCACTGTGAGGTGGCATTCGCTGTGCCATTCCATGGTTAGAAGAGTTGCTCTCCTAGGGATAATTTCTATTAAGTTGGTTTGGTCTGTTTTCACTCTCTCTTTATTGATGATGAAAGCTACTCCAGCTGATGCACCTGGGTTAGATGGGTGGGCTGAGTTGTATATTTTTAAGCATTTTCCAAAGAGATTATTAATTATTAGTATATGCTTGGGGGTTAGGTGTGTTTCTTGTAGGCATAGAAGTCCAATTTTCTTCTCTCGGATGGTGTGGTGAATGTTTGTCCATTTTGATAGTAGATCATTCTGGTCATGCAGGGAGGTTGACCTCCCATTTACATTTAGGGTGGTGATATAGATATTTGCATGGGAGTACAGTGTGGTTGATAGTATTGTGGTGTTTTCTTGGTTAGCCAATCCACTTGGGGGTATGTAAGGGGATTGTCTGACCGGGGGGGGCCCACCTTTGTACTCCATTCTGTTATCATGGACCAATGCCACGGTGGCAGAAGGTCGTCTATCTCTGACTGAATGGAGGCTCAGTTTATTGTCAAAGTTGGTTTCCAGGTTCAGTTGTGATTGGGTAGTTATATTGGTAGTGGTCGCAATACTGATCCCAGCTTACGGCCATCGGCTGGGTCAGGTAAGACTGTGCTGGTCTTACTCAGTGATTAATGCTATGGAGGCAGATGGTTTAGCCCATACTAAACCATTCACTTTGTGCGTTGCTTTGGGTCCTACCCAAGGGCACACCTTGGCCTAAATAGGCCTTTTTGGCTATTAGCCTCGAGGTATCTATGGACTTTCCTGTCCCACTTGTAGTCAGTCTTGGATTGGGTCGCACTATGTGTTGTCTCAGATCAGATAGATTGTACTATCTGTTTCAGATATGGGGCAAAGGCAGGTAGTGTGGAATGGGGAGTCATTTTATTCTATCTTAGTCTCAAGGTATATACAATAGTAGATGTGGCAGGGTTCATTGTTTATCTATGTCCTTATTCTGGTAGACAGTGGAAAGAGAAGCGGGGGCTGGATCCGATTGTTGATTGTAGTCATTTGGGTTTGGTGGAGTTTACTTGAGGGCCCAGCCACCCCGGGATTTGTGGGAATGGGCATAGGCCATGGGGGTGCGTTATGCAGTTGCAGATTATGCATTGTCAGATAGGACCTTTTCTTCCCACACCTGTGAGAGACTCCATATATATGATGTTTGCCAGTAGGGTGTGCACTTCATGCCAGATTTTCAGGTTGTCAGTTAGGATGGTTGCGAAAATGTTGTAGCATGGGGTAGGGATGCTGCCAGGGCCATACATATCTAGAAGTTCGACCGAGAGTGTGTCTAAGAGCCTTTGGTAGGACCTCATAAGCCAGGAGAGTTGTTCTTCTTCTCGCTGTTATGTTTTTCTTTATCTTCACTTCATTTCCACTATTTGTCATTGAACATTAGTCTCCTCATCCGATTCTCTCGTATCGGGCTTGTAGCTCCACACTTAGTCACCCAGTCTTTTATGCCATTTGCCTGCTGACTCCTATGCTTAGCAATCTATGTTTACTCTTCATTGTCTTTGTTCCATCTTGTTTTCCTTCAGTGTACTATATAAACCCGTTTGTAGGTCTACCTGTTCTCTAGCTTAGATCTACTCGGCAATATACTTGCTTTCCTCTGTGTGTCCTTGCTCCACACTTGACCAAGTGCTCAGCTCTTACCTTCATCTTCTTGCTAGCAAGTCGCTAGGCAAGACCCTTGACCTTGAACTATCGTCAACTAGTTATTGGACGAACCCTTGACCCTGCTGGTTGCAGGCTGCGTCCCTCACCCTCGTCTTGTTGTAGTCATTAGCTGACAACTTTCCTCACCCTAGCTCCTCAGCCGAGTCCACACTTTTGTTAAGAATGGACTCCAAGGGTAACTCTGGAACTCCAGAGTTCGGACAGGGCTTCGGCTTCACCGTATGTGGTGTGCCTCTGTCACAAGTCCAGTTGCCCTGAATTTATAGAGGGTCAGGCGAAGGATCAAAGGGGACCTTGTTGCAAGCAACAGAGGTCAGCGAAGGGGTCAAAGGAGAGCCGTCAAGGCTCAAGCAGAGGGTCAGAGAAGATGGGGGTGTCTTAGTCGATATTTGAACTGAGGTATCTACAACAAGGTATGAAGTCTTATATACAGAGGGGGAGCACCAGTATGGGAACCGAGAACTCGGAGCCAGAGGCGGAGTAGTACAACGACAGGGTTGGAGGGGGCTATGGAGGAAACGGGCGGTGTACAAGGATAAGTGAAGAATGGAATGTAAGTACAATAAGGCGGGATTACTAGCTACAGAGTCCAGAGGGTCTAGGGTGCACGCTCATCGGGAATGCACCGGAGTTCGAGGGAAACAGGGCCGGAGTTGGATCCAGAGTTAGGAGTTGCGCAGGATATGACAGTATCCCCCCTCTAGGCCTGAACCCCTGAAGGCTGTTAGTGAGGACAATGCAGAGTGGGGCACAGTGTGGAAACCGCTTAGCACAATGTGGAGTTCGGAACAGAGTTCAAAAAGTCTGCATAAAATTTTTCAGATGTGGCAACTTGTTGCTTCATCAACCACCATCATGTCCAACAGTTTTCCCCATGTCTGAGACTGGCCCGATGAGCAGCTTGTCAAGCAGGATGATGACAATGATGACATGCTCATGTTGAAGTTCATGGAATGACGCCGGCATGCCCAAGAGAAGAGGGCTGCGGAGTGTTACGTTTTACTTAGTTTCTTTGTTTGTTTCCACTTCGCTCCACCATTAGTCATTGGACATTAGCCTCCTCGTCCGATTCTCTCGTATCGGGCTCGTAGCTTCATCCTTAGTCATTGAGTTCCTTCTGCTATTCATCAGCTTACTCACATGTTTACCAATCCCTGTTGTTTCTTCGTTGTTCTTGTCTTACTTTGTTATTTCCCAAGTACTATAAAAACCCTCGTAGGTCTACCTGTCAACCTAACTTAGACCTACTTGGCAATACACTTGCTTTCTCTCTGTGTCTTTGCTCAACACTTGACTGAGCGCTCCGCTCTTACCCTTGTCTCCTTGCTAGCTAGTTGCTAGGCAAGATCCTCGAAACTTGAAACCTTCATTGGCAAGTAGCCGAACGAATCCTTGACCCTGCCAAAGTTGCAGGCATCGTCCCTCGTCCTCGTCTCCCCATAGTCATCCGCTACTGGTCTCCCTCGTTCTCGTTCCTCTAAGCCGAGTTCACATTTGACCTTTCAGGATCAAGCGTAACAAAAGATCTAAGTTCTACTGTCGCGGCTAGCACCACCTAAGCCGCCAACATTTCCTCCAACTGCCCACCCCATCGCCCCTCGACGTCGCGACAACCTCAGTCGCCACGTGCACCCCAACCTCACCAAACCTCGTTCTTCAATAACCTTCTTGAACCAGCCCGAGAAACCACCAGGGATACTGACGACTCCGACCCTGATCCACAACCAAGCAAAGAACAATGTTCACCGTCCCCTGACGTACCTATCTCCTCTGTTGCCGAACAACAGGAGGACACCGAGCTTGCCTGACGCCTTTCAGCTGGACTCTCCCTTCCCCGAGAACCAACTCTCCTGTCCCCAACCCCAACCACTCGACGACCAGTCTATCCTCACCTAGAAACCGAGGAGTTACGATGACAAAGAGATGAGTGGCGTGCCAGACGAAACCAACCCCCTCGCAGACCACCAACCCCACCTCCGTTCCCCCGTTCCCCATCCCCCATGTCGAACAAACCCACCGAACTACGTCTCTCCAAACCTGACGACTTCGATGGAACCTATGCCAAAGCAGTCCCATGGCTCAACTCTGTCGATATCTACCTTATGATCAACAAGGAGATCTATAACAACGACGATAAGTGAATCGCTTTCGCCCTCTCCTTTATGACTAAGGGATCAGCCTCAACCTGGGCAAACACGTTCCGAACCAAAGTCCGAGCTAACAGAAAATTTGGAACTTGGGTTGAGTTTGTAGTAGAATTCAAAGCTACGTTCGAACACGAGGACACCAAAGCCCAAGCTATTCACTGGCTAGCACGTACCAGGGTCTGAAAAATCGAAGACCTTAATGCCTATATCGCCGAGTTCAAAAACCAAGTAGCCGTCAGTGGGGTAACTGAAGAAGATGTTCTCATTGCCTTCTTTGCAGAAGGACTCCCAGAAACTGTCCAACAATGGATTTTCGCCATGGATTTCGTTCCGGAGAAAATAGAATCCTGGTACACCAAGGCGGTCCATTTCGTCACCCACTGGGAGCAAGCTGAAGCATTCAACCATGGTAGCCGGACCAAGTTCACCTACTTCTCCCAGGCTCAGGGAAAAGCAACTGTCACCACCACCAAAGACCCAGACGCCATGGACGTAGACATTATCCAAGTAGGCAAGTTAACCCCTGCTGAAAGGAAACAATGCTTTGAAAAGAAACTCTGTTTCCACTGCCGCCAACCGGGACACCTGTCCAACAAATGTCCAACCTTTCTCAGCAACAAAGGCGCCCCCCAAGCCCGACAGGTGAAAAGGGTAAAAACCGACAACCTCCCCAAACTTCAAGAAATTGAAGACGAAGAAGAGGAGAAAGGACAGGACATAAAAAGAGTAACATTCAGAAAATGGGACTCGTCTTTTTAAAAGGAGAAGTTCCCCTAACACAAACTTCTCCTAACTTTCATGTACTAGTAGCAAAGAAATCAAAAGCGATCGTCCTCCCAATCGCCCTTGCGCCTAGAACAAAAGACATTAGAACCCGTGCAGTCCTCAACTCAGGGGCAAGCTGCTCCTGCATTGACTGGGATTTCGCAAAGAAACATCAACTCCCTATGACTAGGCTTCCTCAACCCATCCCAGTACGAAATGCCGATTCAACCCCCAATCGCTGCAGCGAAATAAAATTCACTGTCACCATAGATTTCCATCTAGCTGACCTCCGTTACTCCGAAAAATTCAGCGTAATGCACCTCGGAGACGCTCCAGTCATACTAGGAATGACCTGGCTTAAAAAGGCCAACCCCACCATTGACTGGCCAACGTATACACTTTCCCTTCCAGTATTGGAATCCCTACCAGAAACCGGATTGAGAGGATCTCTCCAAGGAACCCCCAACCCAACGCTGGATAAGTGGCTTATGGAACATGCCGCTCGAAAGACGCCTCACCCTAATACCCATCACATCTGACACATCGACACTGATGAAAAATGGGACGAGGACCTTTACGTCTACCTGAACTATGACAAAGGGGGAAAATTCCCTACTCACTCTGAATGGAAATCTTGGGAAGAGGCGGAAATGATCCGAAAATTGACCACAGCCACCGATTTAGCCATCCACGCCCTCCCAGAAAAGAAAACTACCATACTCCCCCTGGAATTCGCTGACTTCACATCAATATTCGCCAAAGAATCTGCTAACCATGTCCCTCCAACCCGGCCTTGCGACCACTCCATTGAGTTAGACGAAACTTTCAAACCAAAATCCGCCAAACTCTACTCCCTCACCGAGGAGGAGAAGAAAGCTACAGAAGAGTTCCTGGAGGAAAACCTCCGTTCAGGAAAAATCCGCCCGTCAAGGTCACCCCAATCGTCCCCCTTCTTCTTTGTCAAAAAGAAAGACGGGAAACTTCGTCCCTGCCAGGACTATCGATACCTGAACCAACATATGGTTTGTGATACCTACCCCCTACCACTCATATTGGACCTCGTGGATCGCCTGCAAGGCGCAAAAGTCTTCACTAAATTTGACGTCCGCTGGGGGTATAACAATGTCCGAATTAAGGAGTCCGACTGTTGGAAAGCTGCCTTCGTCACACATAAAGGACTCTTTGAACCAACCGTAATGTTCTTCAGGCTTACCAACTCACCAGCCACCTTCCAACGATTCATGAACGACTCCTTCCATGACCTCATCGCTGAAGGATGGCTAGTCATTTACATGGACGACCTTCTCATCTTCTCCCCAGATGAACAAACTCACACCGAACGGACCCGTCGCGTCCTAAAACATATGGAAGAACTTGACCTCCATCTCAAACTCGAGAAATGCGAATTCGCCGCAACTCAGGTGGAATACCTCGGCATGGTAGTCAAACCTGGCAAGCTTGCCATAGACCCCGTCAAACTGGCAGGAATTGCAGATTGGCCTACCCCCACCAAAGTCAAAGACGTCCGATCCTTCCTTGGCTTTGCCAACTTCTACTGACGATTCATCCCGGACTACTCCACTGTTGCCCGGCCCCTCCTTGACCTCACCAAAAAGGACCATCCTTGGGACTGGTCGACATCTTGCGAAGCTGCCTTCCAAGCGCTAAAGAATGCCTTCCTCGCTGAACCCGTCCTCCAGTTACCTGACCCCACTCGACCCTTTGCCATCTCCACTGATGCTTCCAAATGGGCAACTGGGGGAATCCTCCTTCAACCGGATGGCAACAGTGATCTCAAACCTTGCGCCTACCTCTCCCAATCCCTCTCCCCCACCGAAAGAAACTATGAAATATATGACTGCGAGCTCCTCGCCGTCATCCGCGTGCTCAAAATCTGGCGTCACCATCTACACGGCTCGGCATTCCCAGTGAACGTCCTAACCAACCACAAGAACCTCACTTACTTCCAGGAGCCACACAAACTCAACCGATGACAAGCCTGCTGGCTCCTCGACCTCGCTGACTTTGACCTCCATTTCACCCATGTCCCAGGGTCCTCCCTAGCCGCCCCCAATGCCCTCTCCCGCTGACCGGATCACGCCATGGGCAATGACGACGACAATATGGATGTCACTCTCCTTCCAGCCGACCTCTTTATAAACTTGATTGACACGGACCTCTCTGTGAAAGTCGCCGCCTCGTCTGCTACTGACCCCCTCGTGCTTAACGCACTCCACGCCCTTGAAGGCACAGTTCCTTCGCAATTCCACTCCCGTCTCTTGGATTGGAAGTTCGACACTGGCATTCTCACCTACCACGGCCGTGTCTATCTACCTGACTCCCATCGTCATGCTGCCGTATCGGCCTGCCATGATCACCCCTCTGCCGGCCACCCTGGCTTCCTCAAAACCTGTCAACTCGTTTCTCGTGACTTCTGGTGGCCCGGCCTGGCCTCCTTTGTCCGTAACTACGTTCAAGATTGTGCCCTCTGCCAGCAGAACAAGGTCAATACACATCCTACGGTCGCTCCCTTGACCCCTATCCCCTCCTCCTGTACCCGCCCCTTCCAGCAACTGTCCTGTGATCTAATCACGGACCTCCTCCTGTCTGCTGGCTTTGACAGTCTTCTGGTCATGGTTGACCATGGGCTTACGAAGGGGGTAATTTTGTGCCCAACTAAGAAATCCGTCACCGCCGAAGGAATTGCCCATCTCTTTTTCCACAAAGTATACACCAGATTTGGACTTTACGACAAGATCATATCTGACCAAGGCCCCCAATTTGCCTCAGAATTCGCCAAAGCCTTAGCATCCCTCCTCGGATACTCCCTGGCCCTCTCTACCGCCTACCACCCCCAAACCGACAGGGAAACCGAAAGGGTCAACCAGGAAGTCGAAACGTACCTCTGGGTCTTTTGCCATGATAACCCAATGAGTTGGGCCGAATACATTCCTATGGCGGAGTTCGCTCACAACCACCGCCCCCACTCAGTCACTGGCCAATCACCATTCTATCTCATGATGGGATACGAGCCGAAACCCCTCCCCACGATTATCTCCGAAACAAACCTCCCTGCCGTCGAATCATGACTCAAAGTCTTATCGCACATGAGAAACAAAGCCCTGGCAGCACATGAACTAGCCTGCCAAGTAATGAAATCAAGGAACACACGAGGCTTCACCCCATGGAAACGAGGAGATAAGGTGTGGCTAGAAGCCCAGAACTTAAAACGTTCCCTCACCAGCCCTAAATTCACCCCGAAACGAGAAGGACCCTTCGTTATCACAAGGGTCTTATCCCCTATCTCCTACAAACTCCGACTTCCCCCCACATGGAAAATCCACCCTGTGTTCCATGCCTCCCTCTTATCGTCCTATCGTGAAAACAACGTACACGGACGAAACTTTCCCACTCCACCACCTGACCTAATCGAAGGAGAAGAGGAATACGAAGTTGAGAAAATTGTACGGCATCGCGGAACTCTGCCCCATCGGAAATACCTCGTCCGATGGAAAGGTTACTCAGCAGAAGAAGACTCTTGGGTTTCGGAATCAGAAATGAATAACGCTCCGCTCGTCTTGAACACATATAAACGCCTCCACCTAAAGTTCTTCCCCCATCCCGTCTCCCATTCCATCAACTACATGTCCACCTCCGATGCCTCCTCTCGCTCCTCTCACCGAGTACCCTCCCCTAACCCCCAGACTGCTCCGGATCCTCCTAGAACAAGAACACCTGCTCGTACGAATGTTCCGCCCGTTCAGGAGCCAACAGAGAGCGTTCGAGCTCCTGTTTATCTTGTTCAATCGGGTTCTCCAACAACTGGACCGACCTCCCCCTCCTCCATAACGTTATCTTCGCCAGTTGACTCTCCTGCACGTCCTGGTACCCCTCACCCTACCATCAGTGAATGGCGCATGCTTCACCACAGCCATGACAATGGGATCCGACCCCCAGACGTCCCCATCTATGCTCAATGCCTCCGGGATGATCTCCCTGACAAGGAATACCACACCCTCCTCATGACGCACGTCACTGATCCCTGCCTCGCCCTCCCAATGGACGATGACCTCTCCCCTGGCTCCCCCTTAGCTTCCCTAGTCGACGCCTTCCTAGAGGTCTGTCACCTCGACCTGCTGATCGACTCCCTCCACTCCCACTCGGACCTTATCATAGCCAAACACCGCCTACGATCAATCTGCGCCGTTCTCCGCGGACATCTCGGATCAATCGGGTACCAAATGAGGTTAGGGGAGTACATGGCTGATCTAGATTGCTACCTTGCCGAGAAAGCCAAACACAACCGACCCCGCTACCACCGGTCCATCACCACCCATTTTGACGACCTAGAACACACCGATAACCCCTCGCCTTCCTCCGTTCCCCTCTCCCCCGAAGAAGTAGCGGTCTTAGAATGAGAAGAACTCTCTTATTGGGGACAACACCCGTGGCCCCTTCCATCATCCCACCCCCTTTACAGACAGGCGTGTTTTCAATGTCGCCGACTCGGACACGTCCGAGTAAACTGCGAACTATACGAATGCCCCGTTTGTCACACCTGGGCCCCTGGACACGGGGTTCCCCAACGAACTCCACTGCGAGTTGACCTCTCCACCGTCCGTTCCCCTCATTGCCCTTCTGGAGGGACCTCCTCCTCTTCGTCATCCAACTGCTCCCACCGTCCAACACTTCCCCCGTCTCCACTGTCGCTGTCGCCCCCTTTCCACAGACTTCGCTGCCAACAGCCTTTTCGTGCACGCCCTCATAGGCATTCTGGGAGTCCCCTCCCTGTCCCTTCCCCTCGTACGGACTCTCCCGACGATGACCTGTTTATGGCCGAAGCATATAGCAACATGACTGGCTCCCCAGGGTATAGTTACCGGGAATTTTAGAAAGTCGACGGTGTCTCCTCGCCTTAAACGGGGGGTAATGTTACGTTTTACTTAGGCTCTTTGTTTGTTTCCACTTCGCTCCACCATTAGTCATTGGACATTAGCCTCCTCGTCTGATTCTCTCGTATCGGGCTCGTAGCTCCATCCTTAGTCATTGAGTTCCTTCTGCTATTCATCAGCTTACTCACATGTTTACCAATCCCTGTTGTTTCTTCGTTGTCCTTGTCTTACTTTGTTATTTCCCAAGTACTATAAAAACCCTCGTAGGTCTACCTGTCAACCTAACTTAGACCTACTCGGCAATACACTTGCTTCCTCTCTGTGTCTTTGCTCAACACTTGACTGAGCGCTCCGCTCTTACCCTTGTCTCCTTGCTAGCTAGTTGCTAGGCAAGATCCTCGAAACTTGAAACCTTCGTTGGCAAGTAGCCGAACGAATCCTTGACCCTGCCAAAGTTGCAGGCATCGTCCCTCGTCCTCGTCTCCATAGTCATCCACTACCGGTCTCCCTCGTTCTCGTTCCTCTAAGCCGAGTTCACGTTTGACCTTTTGGGATCAAGCGTAACACGGAGGAGTGATGGAAAAAGGAGGAGGAAGTGGTGGCTCGTCAGAAGGTCGTGGAGGAGGCCGCAAAACAGAGGGTGAAGGAGGCAAAATGCTGTGAAGAGGAGAAGTGTAAGGCGGCAGAGGTGGAGGCAGAGGTGCGCAAATGGGTGAGTGGTCTTCACCTGGTGATGACACGACTAACCTTTGGCAGGCCCAGGAGGTGCAGTCTGCACAGGGCTTCAGAAAGGGGAAGAAGCATGTGTGCACACAGTGTGCGGAGCGCGGAGTCAAATGCGTGCCCGGACCAGGCAAGGTGACGTCGTGCATGAAGTGTCGGGCGGCTCGGGCCTGATGCGAACGGGCTGGAGAGGAGAGGACGGAGAGGCGGCGGAAACGGAAGGACAGTGAGGTGGAGGCGCCACAGAGGAAGAAGGTGTGAACGGAGGTTGCAAACTCTAAGGAGCCAGAGGGGAGCAGAGGCATGGAGGGTGCACGGGAAAACTCAGAGGTTGGAAAACTCCTGCGGAGCATGATTTGATGCCTTGACTGCACCAACTACCTGTTGGAACGGTTTGTTGAGCTGAAGGTGGAGGAGATCTATGGAGGGAGGTCGGAGGCAGAGTCGGAGGCTGACACAGACGAGGTGGAGGAGGTGAGGGACAAGTTGGTGGAGTTGGCAGTGGAGGAAGTGGAGAATGGAGATGGGGCGAATAGCGATAGGGAGGTTTAATGTAAACTTTGTTGCAACGGACTTGATGTGCATTCATGTGGTGTGAGGCCCAGGTTTGTCTGGATACTGGAGATGAAATTCCGAGACAAGTTCGGACGCGTTAAAGAACAGCAATCCTGACTGGGAGGTCAGGAGGACTAGTAGGGGGCGAGTGTAGACTCAACCCAAGGGAGGTTCTGGAACTGGTTGGTGATGTTCCCAATGGCTAGGGGGACCTGGGGAACGACTGGGTCACTCTCCGGGACGATAGTTGGTGAAGGGAAGGAAAAGGTCGGAAGGTAGGAAGATGTATTTCAAAACCTAATACAAGGCTTTTATAGTCCGGAATATGTTCCTGGACTTACTAATGATAAGGGGGACATGTTCTAAATAAAGAATCAAAAGTCCGAAAGAAACTGGGCTTGTTGGGGGTCGATCTGGACTAAAACCGGACCGGACTGTTGATCCGGACTATGGTCTGGACTGGATTGTCAAACCGGACTGTTGATCCGGACTATGGTCCGGACCAGATTGTCAAACTGGACTAAGATCCGGACTAAAATGGAAGCAGACTAAGCTAATACTAGTCCCGGACTGGTGAGAACGGATGGACAGATAATAGGTAGACCAGCTAGGGCATGGGGAAAACACCAGATATCGATGTAGAGACACTTGGTGCTCTACAGCGTGATCAAGCTTGGTGGCGAGCAACCATGACATCTCTTCGTCAGTACCCTCATAACCGGACCAATGCACCAAGTACAGCAATTTGCAATTCTTTCTCCATCTGTCCACTTTGGAGTCGAGGATCTCCGAGATCTCGTACTCCGGTTCGCCATCTACCTCAACTGGGGGTGGTGGGGGTTGGATCCGATTTGGAATAG
Organism: Pulveroboletus ravenelii; assembly: GCA_038090235.1. NCBI lineage: Eukaryota > Fungi > Basidiomycota > Agaricomycetes > Boletales > Boletaceae > Pulveroboletus > Pulveroboletus ravenelii. The sequence continues at coordinate 15,525 of JBBPMH010000343.1, read as the reverse complement.
TGTTTGGGACAGAGGGTTCTAATTGGGAGACATGGAAGACCGGATGTATGGACTTCATGGACTCCAGGAGATGGAGAGTGAAAGAGTGACTATCTGCCTTAGCAATAATCTCATATGGCCCCAAGTTCTTTTCGGAGAGTTTCTTGGAGGGCCACATGGAGCGGAAATACTTGGTCTTCATGAAGACCTGATCACCGACTTGGAAGTCTGGCGCCGGAATTCACTTGGCGTTCGCAGGGCCTTGGTATTGCTCTTGGGCATGAGCCATCTCTTCTCAGAGGAAGGCATGGAGGGAATCAAGGTCAATGGAGTACTCGTGGGCCCAGGCAGAGGTGAGGTCACACTCGGGGTGCACCATGATGTTCAGGTGGTAGCCCTTATTAGTGAAGAACAGGGAAACACCTGTGGTAGTACTCGGGGAGTTGTTGTACGTGAACTCCACGAGAGGCAGAAGTTCGGACCAGTTTTCTTGCTGGTAGCTACAATAGATCCGGAGATACTGTTTGAGGGTCTGGTTTATTTGCTCGGTCTGACCATCTCCTTTGGGGTGATAACCGGAGGTGAAGTGGAGGTGGATGTCAAGGGCTTTTCCGAAAGAGTGGAAGAAGTGCGAAATGAACTCCGTACCTCGATCGGAGGTAACGTGGGAGGGGACCCCATACTTGGAGAAGACATGGAGGAGGAATAACTTTGCTAACTCCGGAGATGTGATTGTGTCGTGTGTCGGGATGAATATACATTGCTTGGAAAGGTGGTTGATGACGATGAGGATGGTGGTGAATCTAGAGGAAGAGGGGAGTTGTTCAATGAAGTCCATGGAGATGGAGTTCCATGGCTTCTTGGGAATTGGGAGCTGCTTGAGCAGTCCGTAGGGGCGGTGCCGAGGAACCTTCGCGCATGCACAGGCAGTACAGGAGGAGACGTACTCCTTGATGAACGTCCTGATACCTGGCCAAGTGTATTTGCGGCGGATCAGTTCCAGGGTCCGGTTCTGGCTAAAATGTCTGGAGAGCAGATGGTCGTGCTTATAGCGGAGCACTCAGAGTCAGAGGTTTGCAGAGTCGGGAATGTAGATTTGATCATCCAGATGGAGGAATCTGTCGGAGTCAATGGACCATCGGGGCTCAGGTTCTGTGAAGGACATGTAGATGGAGGCCAGAGGATCAGAGGGGAGAGCGGAGAGGATGTCAGTGTGAAGGGACTCAACATCGAAAAGGGTGCTAGCCCGGAGGACAGGGGCAGCGAGATAGGTAGCCTGGAGGGATGCAGCGAGTTGCTTGTTGGTGAAAACGGGGCAGAAGTTGTGCAGATTGATGCGAGCATAGTCCTTATCCCCCTCTTTGGGATAGATGTCCCAGCATCTAGTGAGGGAGTCAGGTTTCGCGCCAAGGTGTCCAGGGTGGAAGTGGACCACCATATTGAACTGGGAGAGAAACTCTGACCACCGGGCTTACCAGCAGGTCAGGAGTTTCGTGGTGGTAAAGTACTCGAGGTTCTTGTGGTCGGTGACAATGTCAACAGGGGTGCCAGAGCCTTCGAGGTAGTGTTGCCAAGCCTGGAAGGACTCGAAGATGGTGAGGAGTTCCTTGTCATGGGTGTCATAATTGAGCTCCAGAGCAGAGAGGGTCCGAGAGTAGAAAGCGACAGGCCGGACTTCCTCATCCGGACAACGGATGAAGAGGATGCCAGCCACGGCGTAGTCGGAGGTGTCAGTTTCTACTATCATCGGAGTGTCCAGAGTCCAATGGACAAGGATGGGAGTGGAAGTGAAGGCGACCTTCAGGAACTGGAAGGCGGTGAGGCAAGCATCGTCAAAGAGCCATGGAGTACCCTTGCGAGTGAGGCGAGTGAGGGGCATAACAATATCGGAGTAGTTAGCGATAAACCGTTGGTAAAAGTTGGCAAACCCCAAGAAGGACTGGATATCCCAGACTTTCCATGGTACTGGCCACTCCTGAATAGCCTTGACTTTGTCTTCGGACATCATCAGGCCGGAGGGAGAGAGTTGGTAGCTGAGGTACTTGGTGGAGTCGGTGTTCCATTCACATTTCTCAGGTTTTGCATAGAGACCATGTTTGTGAAGTCTCCGGAGGACTTCCTGGATATGCTCCTTGTGGGAGGCTTTGTCTTTGGAGAAGATTAGGATGTTGTCCAGGTAGATGATTATACAAACATCAAGGAGATCAGTGAAGATCAAGTTGACAAACTGCTGGAATGCCATAGGGGCGTTCATCAGACCGAATGGCATAACAAGCCATTCAAAGGAGCCATAGCATGTTCAGAAGGAGGTCTTCCATTCATTGCCCTCAGCAATGTGGACCAGATGGTACGCGTGCCGGAGGTTGATTTTGGTGTAGATCTTAGCGCGGCTTGGAGCGTCAAGGAGATCAGAGATGTGGGGGAGTGGATAGTGGTCTTTTTTCATGATCTTGTTAAGTCCTCTGAAGTCGATGCAAAGACAGAGAGAACCATCCTTCTTACAGACAAAGAGGACCGGAGTGGCATGAGCGGAGGAGGATGGGTGGATAAACCCATTTTTGAGATGCTCATCAAGGAACGTCCAGAGGGACTCAAGCTCAGAGGGAGACAAGGAGTAAAGGGTGCCCAAAGGAGGAGAAGCACCTTCCTCGAGGTTGATCTTCAGATCATGCTTGCGGTGTGGAGCAAGCATGGATGCTTTGCTCTTGCTGAACACATCAGCGAAGTCATAGTACTCCAGAGGAATTCCGGAGAGATCAACTGACTCAGGAGGAGGGTCTGTGGAGGCAGAGCGGAGATCACTCTTTTCAGGGCAGATCTGCAGGCTAAACTGGGTGGAGCCCTGGAGTCGACAGGCCAGCACAAAAGTGGGGGCACTGATGAATGTAATGGGCAGAGCCTTGTGTTTGGAGAAACTAGGTGGATTGGGGGTGACAGGGTCAGCCGGAGGAGAAGGGTCCGGAGGCTGTGGAGATGAGCTCAGGTTTGCAGGCATGGGCTGCTCAGGTGAGCAGAATGAGATACTGCTCAAAACTCAATCAATCAACGGATTGAAGCAGGTGGGCCAGTTGTGTCCCAGGACAAGAGAACAGAAGCTGTCCAGTGGAGTGACATATAACATTGTCGGGGTGATGTTGCCAGTTTCGAAGTGGATGGAGAGGTTGATGGCTTGAGTGATCATGGAGTTGGATGTTCTGTTGAAAAGTCGGAGTTAGAGCAGGGGTACGGAGTAGGTGAAAAGATTGTTTTTATTAACAAAGGAAGTATCTATAAAACAATCGGAGGATCTGGAATCTACAAGCACGGAAAACAGAGGAATGTCCTGACCAATAAGGCTGACAGGACGAGGGAATGGGGGTCAGAAAAAGCGGACACGTTGAGTTGGATCTCCTTAGGTGCACAGGTGGGGTCAATGCAACCTCCAGACTGTGCGGAGTCCTGGAGGTCGCACTCTATTTTTTTTGCCTCTGAGGAGGTCTCCAGTTTGGCTTCCAGAGTGGTGGCCTTAGCTCCACGACCAGTAGAGGCCTTGGAGGTGGACCTCGGGCAGTCCTTGGCCATGTGCCCAGCAAGCTTGCAGAACATGCACAGCTTCAGGTTGAAGCGGCGCTTGCGTTCAGTGGTGGTGAGCTTGCTGTCCTTCCCCAACTTAGAGGAGAGGTCGGGCTTCAGGGTGTCAGAGGTGGCAGACTTTCCCTTGGACTTCTTAGAGTCCTTGGAGCCACCAGAGTTCTTAGAACCACTAGAGTTGTCTTTTCCGGAGGTGGAGGGTTTGTCGGACTTCGACGAGGAGGGATTGGTGGAGGGCTTTGCTTGGCAGCTAACCTTGGACTTGCGCTCCCAATAGCATGCATCGATAGCCTGAGCGAGGGCACGGAGTTCGGAGAGGGTGGGGGGCTTCCCAACACAAGAGATCTTGTTTTTAATACGGTTGGGGAGACCATTGTAAAAATGGTGCTGGAGGGCACCTTCTTCATATCCTCAGATCTGTGAAGCAATACGGTTGAACTCAACCATGTATTTGTTAATACGTTGGGTGTCCTTCATGGACAGGTGGTCAAGTTGGTGCTCTGCATCTCTGACAGGGTTATGCGGGCCGAAATTGGTTTGGAGTTCTAGGACGAACTCCCGGTAGTCATCCATCTAGAGCGGACAGAGGTCCAGATTGTTGTCAAGGAGGAGGTCCGGCTCGAACCATTCCCTTCAGGTAGGACTGCACAAAGGTGACTTTAGCACAGTCCATGCAGAAGGCCTTTGGGCGGTCCTGGAAATTGAGTTCATACTGGACCAAGTAGGTCCAGAGCTTCTGGGGTTCAGTTCCGTTGAACTGGTCCAGCTCACGGACTTTAGTGCGGGGGGTGCTTTCAGCAGGGTGGTATGAGAGGAGCGGGCTAGACCATGGATGGCATCGGCGGGCAGGGCAAGGGTGTCATAAGGCACCTGCTTGTCACCATCGTCATCACCGTCTTCTTTGTCATTGCTTTTGTCAGGGGTGAGGTCTGGGAAGTCGGGGTCATCAGAGGAGTTATCTCTGGGACCATCCGGACCTTCTGGACCAGGCCTGTTTGGAGGCATGTGGGGAGGCCGCACCTCCAGGAGCTGAGGGGGCTCATCATCCGGGAGTTGGACGATGCGAGCATCAGGGGTTGGAGAGTGATGAGGGGCGCGTCCTTGAGAGGCGGATGCAAGTGTATGGTGAGCGGAAAAACTGTGGAATTGGTCAATGAGGGTGGGGCCCCGGCAACTGCTGGTGAACACGCTCAAAGGATTGAAGCGTGGAGACAGAGGTGGGTTTGTGCCTACAGTGCGGGAGCGAGATCGTGTGACACAGGTGGCCATGGTAGGCATACAGGTTTGGACTTTGTTAACAGTAGGCAGTTCAAATATACTGTTAAGAACAGACTTCAAGGGTAACTCTGGAACTCCAGAGTTTGGACAGGGCTTTGGCTTCACTGTATGTGGTGCGTCTCTGTCACAAGTCCAGTTGCCCTGAATTTATGGAGGGTCAGGCGAAGGATTAAAGGGGACCTTGTTGCAAGCAACAGAGGTCAGCGGAGGGGTCAGAGGAGAGCCGTCAAGGCTCAAGCAGAGGGTCAGAGAAAACAGGGGTGTCTTAGTCGATATTCGAACTGAGGTATCTACAACAAAGTATGGAGTCTTATATACAGAGGGGAAGCACCAGTATGGGAACCAAGAACTCGGAGCTGGAGGCGAAGTAGTACAACGACAGGGTCAGAGGGGGCTATGGAGGAAACGGGCAGTGTACAAGGATAAGTGAAGAATGGAATGTAAGTACAGTAAGATGGGATTACTAGCTACAGAGTCCGGAGGGTCTAGGGTGCATGCTCATTGGGAACGCACTGGAGTTCGAGGGAAACAGGGCTGGAGTTGGATCCAGAGTTAGGAGTTGTGTGGGATATGACAGCTTTGACCCTTTGGGATCAAGTGTAACACTTGCAGGTCTGCCAGGTAGTTGGGATCTTTTGTTATTATACCTATAAAGTTGTCATATAGTTTGGTGTGAAGCCATCAACTTACTATGATGGCATGGATTTGTTCTATCTCTGTCAGGATAAAGTTGTCTAGTGGGAACAAGAAGGTGGGGAAGATGGGGTCAAAGGTGAAGACCTCAAAAGTTATGTCGGTCATCACCCAAACCTTGGTGTCTAAGAGGAAATTCTTCATGTTCCATGGAATTGAGTGTATTAAGAAGGATGTCAGTTTATCTGCGTCATTGGCAGCAGGGGGGGAGGGACAATGGCAGTTAATGTGGACAGCTGGGCTAAGTCTTTGGAAAGATTGTCGACAAAGCGTTTGATAGTTCCTGCTATGACTGTGTTTGAGGATGTGGGAGCTCTATAGGGGCTGTGTAGAAATGTGTGTGTGAGGAGTTTTGGCTCTGGTACATCTGTTACCCATCTCCTAATTGCATCCTGATCCATGTTCTCAAAGAGTTGTGTGCTATGCTGTAAGTGTGTTTTGGGAAACCCATTGGGAGGGCGGATGGTGTATACTGCTGCCCTTCCATTCCTGCCTGTTGGGGTGTTTGCTAGGGTTCTCTGGTTGTCAATCGCCATTTGTAAGTGGGCCTGGAGAGACGGCACAATGGCCAGGGTAGGGGTTTGTCCGGGAACTGATCCCATTTGGCTTGGTGTTGTCAGGGGGGCGGGGGCGGGATTGGTAGGTTGTGTGGGGGGGGGGTGGGGGGGGGGGGGGGGGGTTGTCATGGGGGGGGGGCGGGAGTATTGGTTATCTGCTGTTGGAGTCATTTGGTGGGAGGGGGCAGATGGCCAGGGGGCCTTTTTCCCCCATTGGCTCCGCAGCATCTGGGAGGGGGGGGTCCTCTCGTCTGGTGTGGTGTTGGTCATGTCCATGTTCCAGTTCCATCATAGTAGCTGGCTGAGGGGTGGACTGGGGGAAGGGCTGGGAGTAGGTGTTGGGGTCCAGAAGGGGTCTGGTAGCTCCTGGGGCTTGTTTGTGTGGGGGGAGGGCGGGGCTGATAGGATGTCCATTTCAATGTCCCTTGGGCTGGGGGTTTGGGGGGACATGGAGGAATATTGGTGGAGTTTTTTCGGAATGCCTGTCTGACTATTAGGAAGGGATTGATTTGTACATGGTGTTTTACCTGAGGGGTCCAGGGCGGTTGGGTCTTGAGGCACTTGTCTCTTTCCGGTGAGGGACATGGCTAGGGTTTCGGTTGGTATTTGGTGGGTTGTTTTTATAGTTATCTGTTGATGGAGTTGGTTATGTGTTAGTTTCAGGCTTTATTACCTATCTCATCTTATTACTCACTTCTGCATTATTGGGGTGGAGCAGTGATGAGCAGGGTAGGGTGTCCCTGTAGCATCTATAAGGGTTGGGATGTCCTGCTTTCGTTAGCTGGGTAAGGGTCTACAAGGGGGGATTTATGTGGTGAAAATTTCGGGGGGGTATGAGTTTGGGGGTACCTATTTGGTGGTTCATGTCCTTGTTCTGTTGTGATCAAGTCATTGAGTCCCAGGATCTATTCAGGAGCATGGTGGGGGTTTATTGGGTTTGGTTCCAGTTTGTGAAACTAAAATTTTGTGCTGGGGTGGTGGTCCTATTTACTTATCATGTGGTCATGTGGTCTAAGTCAGTGCAGTTTAGCTGGTGAATTCGCTTGTCATACCTCTTCTTGCTGGAGCTCTTTGTGTCAGTAATAGGCTCCTACATGTCCACCTTGAGCAAGATTCGTCTAAAGTCTTGTGCTTTCTTTGGGCATATTTCACTGGCAGGGGAGTACCTGTTATTAGTGATCTATTCAGGTTAATCACATCTGGTCTATTCTCAGCTTAGTCTGTGGAAGCGGACTGTTAGAACCCTGGCACTGGGGGGGAGGCAATCTTATATTTGGGGCCTGCTTTCATTGGAGGGGGCAGTTGTCTGGCCTCTGGTTTGTTGTCCTGGGGCTGCCTGTTATTAGTGGCTTGTTCAGGTGGTTTTCATCTGACCTTAGTCTCTGCTTTGTAACTTAGTTAGCATGAGTGTTCTGTGTAGTCCTCTGGCTCTGGGGATAAAGATATTGCATACACTCAGAATGGCTTTTGCCAAGGGGGGCGACAGTCTATCATATTTAAATCCTTGCCCCAGTTTTTGACCATGGGAAGAGTCATCCATAGTGGTGGTATGAGTCCAAGGAGCCCCCTAGAGAGCCATCTTGCCCATTCATTAGCAAAATGTCACCTGCCTTTTCAGGACTTTTTTTTTTATCACCCATATTTTTCCATCTTTGCATGTCTTTATTCTCTGAACCTGTCTTCAAAAAGTTGGATACCAGCTCGGCTCAAATTCAAGACACAAAAGTTGAATTAAATAGTGGTACTCAAAGTTCTCATTGCTGAGCACTGAGCACTGGCCGAGCTTAGCACAGAGTTGGGCAGAGTTTTAATATAGCATGCTGGGCCCTGCTGAACTTCCTTTCCTAATACAGATTCTCTACCTACAATTTGGAGTCGAGATGACAGAGATAGGAAAAATATCTTCCTACCAGAAATGAAGGATGGAAAGGATGTAGAGACAATCAAATAAGATCCCCCTTTAACCCACTACCATGCCCAGGAGAAACATCTGACAAGAGTGGCTGAAAGACCTTGGACAGGTGCTCATTTCTGTTGTGAGACAACAGAATGAGCTGATCAATGATGACTTCAATGATATCCTTGACATACCATCAATAGAAGTGGACTCCACAGTTGGCATATCCCATGTATTGTCCCCATTGACACTGACACTGCTTTCTCCAATAAGTATGATTAGTGAGCTAGATAATGAATGGACAGACATGTCAGCAGATGATGAAATGGGTAGTCCATATACATATATCACTGAGATCCACCACACTGTTGAAGTACTCATCGATAAAGTAGAAATGGCAAGGGTCCTAGAAAAGCCTGGAGCAGCAATGGTTTATGCACCCCAATTGCATCTTCTCATGCATTATGCACAGTACTGGCCCTGTTTATTTCAGAAAAAGCTTCACATTCATCCCCTTATCTTTGATGACATCCTGGATCATATCAGCTCACATGAAACATTCAGGAATCATGTGTATAACAACAATTACCAGTCTCAATCCAGCTGGCCATTCTTTTGAACTGCCTTGGTCACTATGGTAATGTGAGCAGACCTGAAAATGTAGTGATATGGGCAGAAGTCAGTGTAGGTACTGTGGTTAACTGCACTCACCAAGTCATGGCTGCACTACTCGGCCTGCATGACAACTTCATATACTTCTCATCTGTAAATTCCTCTGATATGCAGAAGGCATGCTGATTCATGGAAATGAGAACATGCTATTCATAGCAGAATAGAGTATTTGTGTCCAATGGCTCAACAATAAACTTGTATACAAAGCTGGAATGGTATGGTGAGACTTTCTTTGACAGAAAGTCAAATTATTTGTTGAACTGTCAGATAAATTAACATTTCATTGGTGACTTAAAAGGTGCTTACCGAATGCTTGACAAGCTCACAATTATGCCACATAACCTGTTGATTGTTGACTATGGATTGGGGCACCCAGGTAGTGTGCACAACACTTTTGCATTTCAAGCTACATCTGTAAAAAAACAAGGTGCTAAGGCACAACAGTAGTACCCAGTACAAAATATACCCAATATAGTACTATGTAGGAATTTTCATACTAGGACCTACTCCATAGTAAAAACATGTTCAAGACTATTATACCACAATCTACCATAGTAAGTTTATACCCAAAACATTCGACAGTAATTGACTTCCATTATAGTACAGCTACCATAGTGGATTAAAATAATTAGACTTCAAGTAACATTATGTACAACACCTAATTCAACACAAACCATCCACTGCCAACAAAACTCTATTCCAGGTGGGCAGAAGCCAATTTATGACCATGAAACTGGAAAGTACCTGATCACAAGATAATGCAGCTGTAAATATTGAATTAGTGTCATATGAGCCTCGATCTTGAGTAAAACATACCGCCTGCCTGCCTGCCCCCACTCCCACTGCATTACTCACCCTCATCTAGTACTATGAATGCAGTACTGTTCAAACATAACATGTCAAAATTGATGTATCTGTTGAGGTAAAACATCTGAGCCTGAGTCAACATGTGCCCATGCATCCACATAGGATTAACTGCACCAGCTGGGTACTTGGGTATGAGATGACATGGCTGCACAAAGCAGGTGACAGGAATCACTTCGGCAAGCGGTTCCTGTTGCCTTGTCGAGCAACTGATACAAAACATCTTGATGTTAGTGTCCAGGGTCTGTAACAGCTTGAACCAGTGAACATAGGCAAGAAGATGAGGATAGTTGCCAAGGTGGGGAGGTAACTTGAAGATAGCACGAACTTCAGCAACATGAAGGCCTGGATGAAGATTAGTAAATGTTTCTTCAATCTGATACCACATACCATGGAGTCCCCTGCACTCTTATAGATCCTCACTATTACAGACAAGGACAGTATCAAACCTTGCAAGCGTGGCAGGCTTCCAAGGACCATTTGAGTGTTGTGGATGTGACCGAACCCTTGCAGTCTTCTTGTTCGACACATGCTCATTGGGTGGTACTGAAATCACCACATTTGTGAAAAGATCAAAGCAGTCGTTAGTGTTGGGTTCAAACATTTGACGGCCACAGGGAAGTGTGCTAACAAAAGTTTGAAGGGCATTGAGAAAACTGCTTGCTCCATGTTGCCACTCTAAATAAAGCAGTGTCTTCTTTGGGCAATGGGGGTGCTTTGCGACATGGTAGCATATACCTGTAGATGAATGGGTCAGCAGGTTAGCTGAAGTGGACTACATGGCTGGTTAGGGGTCAATCTCATTGCTCTCAGACCCTGACGATGAATCTGTAGCAGTGTTAGTGTCATGCCAAGCAAGATAAGTGGTAAACCAAATGATGGCTTCTTGACACTGAAGCCATTTGGCCATCTGGATCATATAATCCTTCCGGTTACTTGCTGCATACGCCTTCTTAGCATAGTCGATATGTAGCCATTCCGAGTATTCTGTATTCAATCTGTCGAGTGCACTGAGGTTCTTGATCATGTCAACATAATGCAATAGTGCATGGAGTTTTGGGATATTAAAGTGGTTGTGGCAGCCAAGGTTGACAAAAACATCCTTGTCAGCATGGAAGTCGTTGAGTGATTGCTGTAAAGCCACAAGCATGTTGTCTGTGTGTGACTAGTACTGCGCCAGATAGATAAAATCCAATAAACTCTGGCCTGCACAGATAACAGCAAGATTAGCAGTGGTGCCAACAAGGGTACCAAGAAAGATGTGCTGGAGTTCTTTGTGATCACCTCCTGTCCATTGCTTGATCTTGGAAATCCCTTTCTTAAAGTGCCCCAGCCCCAGATATATCAGCATTGCACAGATCCACACATCTAGGTTTTTCTTGTTGGTCAAAGTGGCACACCATTGTTTGAAATGGTCCTTGAAAATGCCTTGATGTAGCTGGTGTAAGATATCGGAAGATATACAGCAGAAAATGTCAGTGTGGGGAAGATCAGCCCAAAAGGGCGCAAAGACAGGGCAAAGACCATCAGTGATGAACACCAGTGGATAGTGGCCTGCCACCTGAGCATGGAGCGTGTATGTTGTTTGTGGCTGTTGTTGAAGTGGATATTGAACATTTGTACCTCTTTGGTTTGATGGCACCAAACACTTTGGACAGTGGTTCTCAGCACAACAGGCCACAAGGCACTGTTCAGGATGATCCCCAATAAAGGCTGCTAGAATTAGGAAAACCCATTATATACATCTGTCTGCACAACCCATCTCAACTCCTTCATGCCCGGCAGTCACAAGAGGTCTGACAAGCTGCTTCATGCAGTAGTGGAATAGGCAGTATCTAGCAACTGAGTTGTCTTCAAATAATACCAGCTTTGATACAGGTAAGTACCCCAGTAAAACGGTTGCTTGTTGAGATTCTTCACAGCATGTTTACTTCATCAGGTTTCCGATACTGAGATAAACTGGCCAAGCTGTCTTATCACCTTTAAAGTGAGATAGCTCAGTCTTATCGGATGCTAGGATCACCGGTGCAACTGTAGCACCAGATGGCAAGTGTTCCTGTGCTATTTGTAAGGTGTGTGCTATTCATCACTTAGAATACTGATGCACTTGTGTCTTCCACCACCAATTGCCTGTCCAGAACTCATCATAGCAACAAGTGGTCCTGTCATTATCAGCATAGATCTTCTCCAGTACATATGATATCTTGCTATCAAATGTGGGATTGCCAATCAACTTCTGAATACAGGCCACTGGATTTCATAGCCAAAGCTCTACTTCCTCCTCATCTATGTTGATATCATTATTCAGAGCAGGTTCTTCTCTATCACTGACATCTCTGTGTATGCGAATTAGCTGGCACGACCATTCCGGTCCCGTAGGTAACTTGTCGATCAACTTGAAGAATTTGTATTTGGTCTGGAAGCTTGGGCGGATATGATTTTTCATTTATGGCTTGTCAGTTATCATCTCTAATACCTGAATATGTGTACTAACAATCGGTAGCTTCAAAAAATCTTCCATTACACGCTGGTTGACATTGTGAATTAACCACTCTGCAAGCTTCCATTCCTCACAATTGGTGAAAGGGCTATATAGGCTCTCCCCATTTGCATCTTGGGCTGCTTTCATGCTCTCGAACTGGGTATCAGCAGTTCCAAGTATATCTGCTATTGGTGCAGTGTGAAATTCTTGTGCATAGTGGGGAAAATCTGATAAGTTTTCAATGTCTTCAGGAAGGGCAGGGCCAAGACCAGGTGAAGGAGTTCTATCAGCTATGTCACCAGGTAGGAATTCATCCACCATAAGAGCTTGCTGATGATTTCAGATGATAGGTCTTGGAGCATTCTGGGCCTCCTGCTCCCACCATGCACGACAATTCTGTGAGTGTGCAATATGCTGGTGCATGCCTCTGGATGTTGGAAAATGCTAACCACAGTGATTACAGCTATGGTGCCACTTGTTGATGATTCAAGGCATGATGGGTTCCAGGGAGTATACGAAGAACAGTACAGGTATGCCCATGCCCTCATCCATTTCTATTTTCACATTTCTCCATTCTTCCTCTAAGACCACAATGGCCTAGATCATATGTCATTTATTTAGGTCCATTGCACACCACATGGTATCACCACCACATTAGCCCAGGTCCATTGCATACCACATGGTGCTATTACTGCTATCAAAAATGTACCGCCAGGGTATGTCCCTGTCTCACCTCTCTCTTTTTTTCTTTCCATGACACTCCATTCATTCAGTACCGATGCATTGTTTTGTTGACCACCACGACACGCATTTTGTTGATCGCTGCCATAAAGTCTTGCTCCAATGTATTTAAGGGTGATGAGACAGAGTCACTATGTCTCCTCACCAATTTTTGGCCATTCACTGCTAACTTCTCCCATTCACTTTACATGCAGTCAACTTGTATTTCTGGGGGCTATTTGCACCGACCTAGTGAGAAGATCCAACTCATGATGGGTGTGTGTGCGTTCTACAGGAAATTCTATTACTGACTACACCCATAGAGGACCACTAACAAGAAAGAATGGACAATGAGCAAACTGCCCAAGCCAAGGCCAAATGGCAGATGGAGCAAACATGAAAGCATGTCCAAGCCACTGAAGCTGCTAGCCTTGACCCGTTTACACAAAGCAGCTTGTCCAGTGATGTTCCTATGATACCTGGTGCTGTCACCAATGATGCAGTAAGTTTATGTACTTATTTGGAGGACAGACTATGATGTGAATTTACTCCTCCCCCAGTTTTCATCCCGATCGGCAGGTGGACTTTTGGCAACAGGTTCTTGTGCCTCCCAGTCCATGTTGACCTCACTGGTCAAATGAAACAGAACTGTGCTGCCAGCTGCAAATGTATGTATTGTCTGTATTTATTCATGCACATACATTCTCTGACACCTTTTAGGCCTCCATCCCACCTCGTGTGCATACACTGACGCCGGTGCAGTTGATGAGGTACAAAACCCTCAAAAACATTGATGCGACCCCCTTGAGCAACAAAGGAAGGAAGGTGCTCGAGTGCGAGGCCACAGTCTTTCCTCATCAGTGGAGGGAAGTTCAGCATGATGAAGGCTCCCCTACTGACTGTGAGGGAGAGGGAGATGAGCACACTCCTCATGCCAGTGATGAAGCTGACAGTGGAGATGATAGAAGTTTGACTCATTCTGATCAGCCAAAGTCCAGAAAGCATGCCCATATCAAGCTGGGTGACAAGGATGAGCTGGTCAAAGGTTCTGTGGCGAAAGTCAAGGCAGGTCTGGCCATCAACAAGGCTAACAAATTGATGACCATGCCATCCACCACTCTAAGTTATACGTCGACACTTGCCATTGCAAATGGTGGTGGTAAGGGCCAACCCAAGGCATCTGACTACAACAGACAGACTCGTCAGGTCCTGGATACAGCCATTGAACTGTATCACACTCTGCTGCTGGTAGAGAACCCCTTCCCTGGTGTACACGAGGAGCTTGACTGGGCGAAAGGTGTATAGGAGATGGCATGCAACCATTATGAAACCAGGATCCCCCATGAACCCACATTATTGAAGCTGGTTTGTGATATTTTATTCCTTTAAAACTGTACTAATTTGTGTTCCAGATCACAGTGCATGCTGCCCATTTACATGGTCAATTCAAATCAAAGGCCTGGTCAATTGTGGCAACTACATTCGCATTTGAAACTAGTGACGACAAGGCCACTCATGAGAGGAATCACAAGCTTGCAGCTGATCTGAAGGAAAATTCAGCATTTATGTTCCATGTATGTGATCGATGTTAGGCTTGCCATGGTGTGACCTAACCCCCGTCTGTCATCTCCAAGGAACATGATCCCCAACTTGTTGGGATTTACCAGAACAAGGCAATATAGGTACTTATCAATGAAGTACTGTTTAAGAACAAGAACAATGAGGGTATAAAATGGGCAAAACACTATGAGCCATTCCTATTGGTAGCATATGTGCTCATGCTCATGGCGGTAGGCAACATTCACTTGAGGTTCCAAGTTTACTAATAAAATGTCCAGTTTGAGTGCATGATTGATGAGTGGGTGACAGGATCGCATGAACAGGTTCCCTTCAAGGAGGAGAACTACTCCTCAGTTTTCGATAGTCACCTGGAGATGCTGCAGTCATTCAATGATCAGATGGCCAAGCAACAAATCCTAACCAAGCTAATGCAGCAGGTGTACAATAACAGACAGTTTGCTACTCTCAATGAGCTCATGGTTTTTTTACTGATGTAACCTAGTATTCACACAGGTGTCTTATCTGCAGTGATGCCCATGAAGAGAAAAGTTATCCCAAAGCATATTATTGACAGTGCTATTCAAGAATTTCAGTGAGCAGTGGTTGTGACTGTGATTGGTCGCATGCATTCAGTTGTGGTAGGCAGTGAGCATTGCTGGTGCTACATTGTTCTATATAGCACTGTCTTGTCAATTAACTGTGCTCGTATTACCATTCCGTGATTCATTGTGTGCATAATAGTAAATATAATAAGTACTATGGAGCACTACATTGTTGTATGTAGCACTATTTTGGCAAACCATGTCTGCTATTGCTAACTATGGTCATGAACTTGAATGATTACACTGGACTACATAGTTGGGAGAAGTCTACAAGGTATACTGATACTATATATGGTATGTAGTGCTACATTGCAATTATATTTTTTACAGATGTACATGGCTCTCGCTAGGCATCTGCATGGATATACCCTGGGGTATCCATGGTCAGACCCACACCCACACCCACCATCAGTAAACCAGCCCTCAACTGGCCAGCACTGGCCAGGCTGGGACAGACCTGGACAGCTTGACAGCTCTCCCAGCTTTCCCAACAAAGTACCCAACTGGCTAGCTCTGTCCAGACTGTCCCAGTTACCCCAGCTGTCCTAGACTGTTCCAGTTACCTCCAGCTGTCCCAGACTATCCCAATCTAGTAAAATATAGGAAATAATCATATCATACAAGCATATTATAAATCAAAATCAATTATAT
>JBBPMH010000342.1:0-28951 GCA_038090235.1 Pulveroboletus ravenelii | reverse complement strand
TCTTTCCCTTCTCAGCCCAACATGACACAGAAACCAGAATCTGCATGTTCTCACTATTGACATGGATCATACCTGTAGACCTCCACCACCCCATCATCACAACACTTGTTCATATGCATGTGGCATTGTTTCTAGTCATCAGTACTTTAGCAAATGTCTAATTCTGTCTAATTTGGTGCTTATCTGACTAATTGTGTTAGATTTCCCTATTTGGTATTTAGCTTATATAAGCATACCTTACATCGCACCAGTAGTTACCTTAGTTTACTTAGTGACTTACTGAGTATTCTACAAATTGTGCTTGCAACAATCAGGGGCCAAACTTTGAGTGTGCTGGGCCAAATGAGACCAATAAGACAGTTAAACTGCCTTCATGTTATTTTGTCATATCACACCATATAATTTTTTTTAAGTCTGTACCTAGTTCTGTGTGAAACTGAATAAAATCATGTTACCAACTACATAAGCTAAATAAGACTTGAGACTATTGGGAAGAAACACAAAGGCAGTCTAACTGTCTCATTGGTCTCATTCAGCCCTGCACACTCAAAGTTCAGCCCCTGATTGTCACAAGCACAATTAGTCAGATAAGCACCAAATTAGACAGAATTAGACATTTGCTAAAGTACTGATGTACCCTCTTCCATGGTGTAGTGGATGCCTGTTTCGCCAGTCAGAGGATCACATTTGGGGATATTACTGAGAGCAAGAGAGATATATGGGCAGTTATGCAAGAAACTGCTTCTTGGGAATGTGCTATCACTATAGACCACATGACTAGGTTGTTGATTCCAGAATTAGGCATGTTACTGTTTATATAACTCAGCATTCAAACATTCGACATTGACAGTCAAGTGACTGATGCAGAAAGGGAAAAACCATTTGAGGCCTCGAGGTATGGTTCAGGGAACGAGTAGCGCAGTGCAGCTACTCATTTACCTTGAGCGCTGGCAGCTGTCAAGGTCAAAGTTCCATACTCTCAACAACTCTGGAAAAAAATGGCTTTATTATTACTGCCTATACAATGACATTTCCCCAAGACTTCTCTGCTGCCATCTCTCTGAGCTTCTTGAAGAAGAGAGGATCAGCATCATCCGCAACCGAAGACAGCGTCAATTGATCCCACTGCTCCACCTCGTTCTTGATCTCATCAAGTTTGTTCAGGATGACGTGTTGCGCGTCAGAACCGAGAGGTAACCTGAGAGGAGGGTTGGCTTCCCGAGAGATGGTTATGAGCGCACGGGCAACTATAAATGAGGCAAAATGTCAGTTGACAGATAGGTAGCATTCAAGGAGTCGACATGCGTTTGGCAGCACCCCCTGGGAAAGTGAGAGTCTTGTAAGTGTCACGCATTCTATTCGCCGGGCTGTCGGGGGTATCATAGTCGGGAGGCAAGGGGCCATGATTATATTCTTCCTCCAATCTGTCCTCACGCCTCCCGGCTGAACGGTAATAACCTTGATGTTCCATTCAGGGAGGAGCTCCTTGTGGAGGGCCTCACTGAATCCCTCGAGCGCTGTAAAGCGCATTCATAACGGAAAAACCTACTTTGTTACGGGACATAGAGAACATACCGAACTTGCTTGCAGAGCTGAAAGCCACGGCAGGGAACGCCACAAAGCCAGCGACGGAAGAGATGTTGATGATGCGACCGGCGGGTATCTTGTGTTTACGGAAGTACTTTACAGCCTAGAAAATGTGATCAGACGATACTGATCCGTTGAACGGAACGGTGGATCGCACCTCGCGACAGATGCGAACTGCACCCCAAAAGTTGACCTCAAATTGAGCGCGTGCCTCTTCGTCGCTGGCTGCCTCGACGACGCTGTTCAGACCATATGCGGCGTTGTTGACGACCACGTCGACCCGGCCAAAATGCTTGTGAACATTTTCAAAGAGCGCCTCGGCACTGTCGGCGGGGTTTCCGACGTCGTACTCGACGACGAAGAGCTTGTCAGAGGAATAAGCTGTAGCAAGCTCGGAGACTCTGGATCCGTTGCGGGTGATAGCAACAACACGTTCGCCAGCTGCAATCACCTCCTTGACCGAGGCTTGGCCAATCCCTGCGGAGGTTCCTGTGACTATTTTCGCCACGTGTAGTTCAGAGGGCTAGGAGAGCATCAAGGAAAAATCCGACTCACTGAGCCACACACGGGAATCCGACATTATGGGCCAGAGTTGTGAGGGGAAATGTATGGTGAGTATCGATGATGCATTTTTTCGACGTAGAAGTGGCCATTTTATCTATTTGTTGTGCGGCAAGTCATCCGATCAGTAGGCCTATGTCCCTAGAAAGGCACCCATGGGCGTTGTGACACGCAGAGGAGGCACCTGCCACACACGACAGAGCTGATTCAATTGGGCCGTCAATCATTTTCGAGGCACAAGCTACCTACAATCGACGGAAGTACCTCAGATTCTAAGCGAGCGGCGTCAGAAGTCGGAAAAGAGATGAAAGGGAACGAGTTTCAATAAGAAAATCAACCGTGTACATGTCGATGAGGCCAACAATATCTACACCGCTGGACTCGTGCACCATTGAGAAGATCCCTCCCGACCGGCCTATGGCAAGTTCCGCACCCTCCCTAAAGCGACCCCATTCCAAGCGCTGTCGGCAATATTACCTCACCATATCCTTTCTTCTGTCAAAGAACAGCTTCTGATGTCGTCGGATTGTCTTGAACTGAAGTTCTCGATTAACCGACCAAACATCGCATATGCGACTATTCCTCGGGTTGGCGGCCTTCCAAACTTCCGTAACTTCGACCTCTTGCTCCCACGGGAATTTATCCTGAAGACACTTGTCTTCCATGACTACAAACAGGACACCACTGATGCTGATGTACGCGTTGATGCGAGATTACCACCTAACCTCCAAAACCTTGGTATCGTAAAACATTATTATCACAGCGACATGTTCCTGGAGTACCTCCAGCAAACTTTCAAGGACCTCTCCTCCAATGGACCTGGATCGCTGGCGGTGTGTATAGGCCATCGAGAGAGCATCCTCCCGGTGGACACGTCGAGACAGTGGATATGGGCGTCATGAGAGACAGCGAACAACTGTTTGCTGTTGCTTGTCCAGGCGAGGGAATGGTTGTATTGCGAGCTGATTTTGATTGGGACATTGAAGAGGAGGTTTCCGCTTTCACTGTCGTATATCCAGGTGGAATCCCAGCACCAAGTAGCGGTAGCGAGGAGGCGTCCGCTCGGTGCGAATTTGACAGCAGGGACCCACATGTCGTGCCTCAAGGGGTCCAGCAGTCGCTTGCCGTCCGGGAGCCCCCAGATACAGACGGTTGAGTCGTCCGAGCCAGTGGCAATTTTGGTCGCATCTGGAGAGATATCCACTGCACGTACCCATCTGTCGTGCCCTATGAACTCGGTTGCGAATTCGTAGTTCTCCCCGTTCCACACCCCGCCCGCTCTCTGTCACAGCCACCAGCCACCTAACTCTCCTTGCCGTCTTTCACTCGCCATCGTTGAATCTTCTGCCCCTCGCCCCCGCCGATGATGTGGCTCCCATCAGCGAGGAACGTAGCTGACCACAAACTATCTTGACTATCAATCCGGGTTTCACTTATCTCTTAGGTTCCCGTTAGTACCGCACGCTCCGTCATCCCGCCTAGGCACTCACCAAGCGATTGCAACCCACGTATTCTGGACAACATGCTTGGCTGGATATCAGGGTGGCGAAGGAAGACGGCCGCGCAGCTGTTCTGTGCGGCTCGTGCAGTTTTGACCAGCCAAATTTATAGATGCTGTGATAAGTACCGGTTCACACACCCAAATCACCCCTCGGCGCTTGCCCCCACTCCATGGCCCAGGTAAACTTTCTTGTCCTTCGTCTTGGCGCGGTCGCGAGCCCCGAGTCGTTGATGAGTAACTTACCCTTGAAGGAGCGGGCAGCAAGGACGGAGCGAGCCACCTAACAGTCGGAAAACTCGAGGATGCCATCACTTGGTGGTTTTCCATGTTTATCGTGCCAAATCTTACTCGCAAAACTGCTTCAGCTCTATAGCCAAGTTTCTCGCCATCCGCACCGGACAGCTCAGCCCCTCTATTGGACGACCTGGAACACGTTAATACACCCTATAAATACTTCCTGGACCGTTCAATTTTCCTGGCGGTTCGATTACGCAGTTCTGGAACTTCTCACTGTTGGATTCGAATGATGTCAAGGACAACTGGATGCATCAGACGTCATGCTAAATTTGGTTGGGTCTCACGTCACTTAAGATCACGTTGGTGTCCTGCTGGTTGATCCGCCGCAGATAAAACAGTTGTGCAATAGCTAAAGTCGCGCACTGATGTGTTGGATTGACTTTGGGCGTTTCGGTGGCCCATCCCTGCTCCTTGATTTGGTTCGAATATCCTCCACCCCTTCTCAGGTCGTTCACGATCTCCTTCTGTCCGCCAGGAAGATAAAAGTAAAGTCACTCTTTGCACCTGGGCTCCACAGATATATTTGCTGGACAACAGGGTCAATTTTCAGGAGGCTCTGCTCATACTCTCTAATACATCTCACTAGACCAATCTCAAGATGCACACTCCTGCTCATCGGGTTGTTTCATTGCCCGTCAGCGCGCTACTGCGCCTCTTATCTATAGGTCCATCCACACTATGCAATCAACAACAGCACTGGCGAATTCGAGGGAACAACATCAGGCCATATGTCAGATGTCAGCGAACCCAATCGTCGGGTAGAGGACATCGCTGAAGGAGGCTACCTCGATCAACGGGATACTGCCAATTACCAGCCCAGTCGATCTAATTCTGCGGTTTCATTTTCCTTCATTTCTTCCACATAATAACCCTGGACCAAGCCCACATCTCACATCTTATTCCCTTACTTGTCGCCGGATACTCGAGTGCAACGCCAGGACGCACGAAGAATTCCAATCTAAATATAGTTTATCCAATCGGGCGGGAGTACGGGCATTATGTACCAAGTGTCAGGTACTATTGGGCTGAAAGTCTCAAATCCCATTCGTGCATGTGTATGTTCCATACACGTTGTGCTAGCGTCCAGTGTCACGGCGAAACGTGACTGCAGGCGACGATTGCTGCAAAACGAGCCAGCTGACTTTGGGCTTTCTGACTGAGCATCTCATGGTTCTATCTGTGCGATATTTCTGCTCATGCCCACACGAGAGTATGGATTAGCGAGGCGATGGACGCACTTGAACGTTTGTCGCATGCACGAAAATCGGCACGAATGCAACGGGCGGTTTCATTGATATTATCCTTAGCCCGATCAGCCATGCGCTGGGATGTGACGAGTTCGTGACAGTTCTCTTTGTCATTTTGCTTGACACATCTGAGTTACAGAGAGAAGTGCAGGTCAGAGTGAAAGTGAACGCACTCGAGGTTTTTCACGCAGTGACCAGATGATCTCATCCAGGCTATCTTTGGGTTGGTTTTGAGGATCCCGACTTCCGACATTACTTTTGATTGGTATTTCACAGTGGTGGCATTGGTGATTAGTTCATAATTGGCTGAACAGAACGATCCGAGGACGACGGTCAAAACAATGATTATCCATGGGGAGATCCGTCACACACCAGGCAGAGTCGATGTGAAAGAGCTACTTGAAGCATACGAGGCAGAAAGTGAATTTCCGACCCATCTTGCATCGAGGAAGACGGGAATGCGGATGATACCTCTTCATATCGTGTCCATGGATGACACTCGCCACGATAAGGGGGTCGCAGACGCGGGACAGTACTGTGAGCGGAGCAGGTAACCCCGCTTTAGTTGTTGTTATGGGAGATCAACATACTGGTTGGTGCTTCTGCATCAATCGACTTTTGGGCGGATATCAATGGGGGATTATGCGATGTCGAGGCCGGGAGCTGTTGGCGTGATGACGTTTAAACTCGGCCATCTCGGCGTGCATGGGGACATTCGCCTTGTCGGAGGATATGATAAAGGGTCCTCCTAATGGTTTGCCGATGACATCAGAATTGTTGATGAAATGGCTTGGTCAGCCGCACTTTACTCACCACAGCTGACCATCACGCGATTGGAGTCGTAGGAGTTGTTACATTTGAACCTTTCTACCGCAGAAAAAAAATTGCTTATGCTCGCGGGAGTGCGACGAACGAACCTGCTTAGCTTCCTTGTACGAGTAGGAGCAGTGGACTTGCGACGCTTGGTGGCGTTTGAAACTCCGACTCGACAAAGGCCTGGCCTTGTTTCGGCTCGCTCCAGGCTTACGCGTCCGCTACGGACGCTGATTGTACAGATCGATGACTGTGCCACACCACACGGGCAGATAAAATGGCCACCTTCGACGCCGACATGGGATATCATCGACCCACATCTCATTCACAATGTCAAACTCCCGTGTTTGGATCAGTGAGTTGGACTCAATTGCTTGATGCTCTCCCAGTCCCCTGATCTATATATGCGAGCACAGTCACAGGTACTTCCTCGGGCATCGGCAAAGCCGCCGTCGTGGAGGTTATTGCAGCTGGCGAACGCGTTGCCGCTATCACGCGCAGGGCATCTAGCATCGCCGATCTCGCCGCAGCTTACCCCTCTAATCAACTTCTCGTCGTCGAATACGACGTCGGGAACCCCGCTCACAGCGCCGAGACCCTCTTCGAAAGTGTTCACAACCACTTTGGCCGAATCGACGTGGTCGTCAACAACGCTGGATATGGTTTGAACAGCGTTGTCGAGAGTACCAGCGACGAAGAGGCGCGCTACCAATTCGAGGTCAACTTTTGGGGTGCTGTTCGTATCAGCCGTGAGGTGCGTGCCCGCCACTGTCTGTCCCAACAGATCGACGTTTCTGATAACGTTTTCTAGGCTGTCAAGTACTTCCGCGAACATAAGACGCCAGCCGGTCGCATTATCAATGTCTCTTCTGTCGGTGGATTCATTGGGAATCCCACCCTTGCCTTCTACTCCGCAACCAAGTTTGGTATGCTATCTCGGTCTCATGGCGAATCCGAAGTGTCCGTGCTAAATCTGCCTCATAGCGCTCGATGGATTCAGCGAGGGCCTCCACAAGGAGCTACCACCCGAATGGAATATCAAGGTGATTTCAGTCCAGCCTGGAGGCGTGAAGACGGAGTGGTCCAGTGGAAACATGGTCGATCGCCCCCTACCCCCTGCCTATGATGCCCCTGATAGCCCTGCTAACAAAATGCGCGAACTCTACAAGTCTTCGAGCAAAGTTGGGGACGCTGTCAAACGTATGTCTACTTCCTTTGAATGCCTTGCTCTGTTGAGTGACATTCACATCAACAGTGAGCCGCGCACTCATCACTATCTCCCGGGAGGCCAACCCCCCCCTAAGATTGCCCTTGGGTTCCGACTCGCAGTACCTTATCCTGAAAAAAATTAGCGAGATCAGGAAAGATTTAGAACAGTGGGATCAGCTGACGCTGTCTTCGGTTGCGGACGATGTCGATCCTCTCTACTTCAAGAAGATCGACGCGGTGATGTTTGACGAATCATAGAAAGAATGTTATTGTACCAATTCGGTTGATGTATGTACAACATGTCCGACTGTACAATCCAATCAAAGATGAACGAGTTACAAGTGTCAAAATCCCATGAGTCACTCCTGCGGTATTGTCGGAGTCAGTGGCATCACACTAACACTTCTATCTCCTGTCCTCGTCCCCACACTCCTAGGGAACAGCTGTCACCGTACATTTTTCCAACAGAAGCGGCAACAATTCGTTGACGTCTAGTTCCATCCCTTGCGGGATCTTCTCTACTTAGTTCATTCCCTGAGGTTGTCCTTCTCCTGCTGGTAGCGGATGTTGCCCCATCACGCCGTACCACCTCTTCAAAGGGTTCGTCACGCCCTCGCCTATGCCACTGACCAGTGTCCCCGCCATGTGTCTACACAGTGCGCTGCTCGTGTGAGCGGCATATCATCTTGGCCAGCTGTCTACATGTGGGCATGGACCATCCACCGGAGCCGAGTGTTGGGTGTTGGGGACCTGTGGTGCACTATTGCTACGCGCTGTCTGAGCCAGTCCCAGTGCAATTCCCCCCCAGCTTGTCCCACAGCGAGTCTGAGTCCTCTCTTCTGCGGGTATCGAGGACGGTGTGCTTTCGACAGACAACCTTCCCTGTCGCTTGAGCCAGTTCACATTTATTCATTAGACCCAGCGATCCTAATCGTCCCTGGAGAGTTCATGGGCTTCGTCCACCCCTCCGGAGAGGAGCACATCCAGGACTCTGGCGAGTGGGTGTCATGCCCTGGTGGGTCCTCCCTACCTTTCAGGATGAACGCTGGGATAATAAACACGTCAAGACAACCCGAGTACACACGGCATAGCCGGTGACGTACCTTACATCTCGACGGCAACATCGATGACTGCATAGGCCATTACAGCGGGATTGAGCTGGGCTTCCCCTCCGTGAGACCCTTTGTTACGGCAAAATTTCGACGGCGAAGTGTTGATTTCAGGGAGTGCCATTTGGTTTTTTGGAACACATTTTCTTCCGAGAGGTCAACGATATCTTGTCAACCTGGTTCCAGGGGTATTGTTGCAGATCTTAGAGTAAAAAATGACGTTTTGCACTTGACAATCAGCTGCAGCTCGCACCAAACGCGTGACAGCCTCGAGAAGTGCCCCGACAGAGGCTGAGCGCCAGTCCACAAGCGTGTGTTGGTCATGTGACCGGACCGACGCTACCTAAATGTAGAAATGCTCCTTTTGAGCCACCGTTGCAATTGCACTCCAACGACCATGTCTTCGTTGTATCGTTCTGCCATCAGTGCACGGATATCCAAACTACCAGCGCAGTTACCGTCAGATGGAGATGAAGAATACGACGAGACAGATGAAATTGCAGATTCACTTGGCTCGCTGCCGCCCCCGGGCCAGATGGGACCGCCGCCCCCGTAAGGTCCCCGCGCGACCATCTGCCTACGTCGATTAACCGCCCCTCCTTCAAGCATATCCAGGACTCGTGCGACGAGAGTTCCAAATCCGGAACACGCACCAATTCGTCCGGATGCGTACGGGCAGTACTTTGCCCAGGCTCTCCAGGTCGAGCTCCCGGCGCGCGGACTCGTCGTCCGTGCGTATCATACCACATTGCGGGGAAATGGCGTTATGGTAATGCACCATGGCGCTGGGTATTCGGCGTTGACCTTCGCGTGTCTTGCAAAAGAGCTGGACGAGTTGCTTGGAAAGGAAGTGGGAGTGTTGGCATTCGATGCGCGGAGGCACGGTGAGCATTTTAATCTACATTATTCATTTGAACTGAACGTGCATGCATTTCAGGAAAGACGCTCCCGATGGAGGGCCAGCAAGATGAAGATTTATCAATGGATGTTTTGGTGGATGATCTAGTTGCGATCGTGCAGACAATCTTCAAGGACGTGAATACGGCCCCGGTGCTTATGGTGATTTATTTCTTATTCTCTATCCTTCTCGTACGATGTGTTCATGTGTTCATACTCTCAATAGCTTGTGGGGCACAGTATGGGCGGTTCGGTCGTCGTTCACGCCTGTCCAAAACTCCAAGATCTTGGATACGCCGTTTCTGGTGTTGTCGTACTTGATGTGGTTGAAGGTGAGCACAATCTCCCGTACTACCCTCCATTTTTCTCTTTACAAACACCACCAAGGCACTGCGATCGATGCACTACCACACATGAATGCACTTTTGGATACTCGCCCGGAGGGCTTCCATAGCGAAGAAGATGCTATCGAGTGGCAGTGAGTGCTTTTAACATAGAGCTTCCTTATGTCTATGAACTTGTTAAATGCCCTTTCCGAGTCAGCCTCACCACCCGCGCGATCAACAATCCTGCCTCGGCACGAGTATCCGTGCCCTCGGTTCTCATCCCACAAGAGTCCACTCTCACACCTCTCACGCGGGCGAACAAAGGCTACGCTTTCCGATGGCGCACTCCCCTTAGATCGACGGCACCATATTGGCAATGTGCGCTACTTCTTCTTCTTGCCTTCTCCAGCTAATGCATGTACACGACGTACGCAGCATGGTTCGAATCACTATCTACACTCTTCTTGTCTATCCGCACGGGCAGACTTTTGATCCTGACAGGCCGTGAGCACCTCGACACGACACTTGAGATTGGGCATATGCAAGGCAAGTTTCAGCTCAAGATGATGAACGGCAGGGGTGGGGCATATGTAGGGCATCTCGTGCATGAGGTGAGCGACTCTGCTGGGCGTGACGTGGATGAAATAGGTACGGGGTGAGGCTGATGGATATCGTGCAGGATGACCCAACGGAGCTGGCGGAACATCTGCGAGAATTTTGGGAGAGGAACCAAAGGATTGTAATAAAGGGGAAAGTTGTCAAGCGGATCGGGGAGGCCTGAAGTTAGTTTAATCAGCACGATCATGTGTGGCAGGTCCCTCGATGCAAGCAGAACCTGAGCAGGTGGGACCCTGGCGTGAACTCATTGAGCACACAGCATATTGGTTGGCGCTGATGACTTGGACAAAACGAGTTCAAACAGCTAGCTGATTCCTCTGACAAACGTCGGGATGTTCACACGCATTTTTGGCCGGATCGACGTGGTCGTCAACAACGCCGGATATGATCTGAACAACGTCGTCGAGAATGCCGGCGACGGGAAGCACGCACTCAATCTGACGTTCACTTTTGGGGCGCCGTTCGCATCGGTCGTGAGGTGCGACCCACCGCTCCGCTCAACGGATCAGCATCGTCTGATCTCGTTTTCTAGGCTGCAAGGTACTTCCGTAAACACAAGACACCCGCCGGTCGCACCGTCAACATCTCTTCCGCCGCTGGCTTTGTGGCGTTCCCTTCCCTGGCTTTCAACTGTGCAAGCAAGTTCGATATGCTTTTCTAGGTCCCGTAACGATGCTTGTTTTTCCGCTATGAGCGTGCCTTACAGCACCCGAGGGATTCGGTGAGGCCTTCCACAAGGAGCTCCTCAACGAACGGAACATCAAGGTGATCCGAGTCACGGTTCAGCCTGCGGGCGTGAGGACGGATTGGAGGAAGATATTTGATTACGGTCCCCCCAGTTCCTCCTGACTATGTCACCCCCGGCAGCCCGGCGAACAAAATGCGTGACATCGACAAGATTCTCATATTGCCAGGAGATGCTGCCAAGCGCATTTCGACGCTTTGAATGCTCCCCATCTGTCAACTGACGTTTTGGATTGTTCATAGTTGCCCGTGCGCTCATAGCCATCTCCCGGGAAGCCAACCCTCCTGTCAGGTTACCTCTCGGTTCTGATGCGCAGTACGTAGTCCTAAACAAGCTTGATGGGATCAAGAACGAGGTGGAGCAGTGAGATCAGTACGTTGTCTTTGGTTGCGGATGATGTTGACCCCCTGGGGAAAACGCCATTGTATGGGCAGTATTGTAATACTAATGAAAGTATATTTTCTAGAGTATGGAACTTTGACCTTGACAGCTGCCAGCGCTCAGGGTAAACAAGTAGCTGGATTGCGCTACCCATTCCTTGAATCATGCCTCCAGACCTTAAGTGGCCCTTTCCTTTCTTAGGGCGAAGGTGACTCGGGCTCCTCACTTCCCACCGATCGATATAAGGATAAGAATAAGTTGGACAGATCCCATGGTGCAAGGCACTTTCCCGCAGGCATCCGCCACCCTCACCCCCATCAGTCACTGGACTGTCAACGTTGGACGTTTGAGTGCTGAGCTGTATAGCCAGTATATGCCTAGTTCTGGGAGTGCGCTGCCATACTCGTCAACAACCTTGTCGTTTGTATGCATTCCCAAGGAAGCACTTTATTCTTGCATAACTGCCCATCTATCCCTTTCGCTCTCAGTAATATCCCCAAAGGCGACCCTCAAACCGGCGAAACAGGCATCCACCACACCCATCCCCCCCGCGAGGCCCATCACCAAGCTGGCAGCGTAGTAAAAGTTGGCGTTCCCTCTCCCTTCGGTTACCCACAGCGCATGGAAGAGGGGTAGAAGCAGCGCTGCGTGCATATGAACGAGCGTCGTGACGATGGGGTGACGGAGGTCTACAGATGTGACCCATGTCAATAGTGAGAATGCACGGATTCCGGTTTCTACGTCATGCTGGACCGGAAAGAAAAAAAGGACATACATGGATATACTTCTGGGAAGAGCACAAACATGCTCAGAAAGAGTCCAGGATCGGCGAGAGTGAGGTATGCTTTGAAAATCCCAAGGATGCCAACAAGCAGAAACGAAGCGTACAGCGCATCGTGTCTACAAACCGTAAGGGACAGACACGACAAGTCAAAGAAAAAAGTAACATACTGGAATTTAATGCAGACCGGTAAGACGTAAATCACGAGGTGGACCTGTGCAGAGCAAGGCATCAGAATGCAGAAATCTCATCGGGGATTAAGCGTTGACGTACAGAGAACACCATGAGGAAGAATGGCCTGAAATGGTCAAACATCTCTGTAAAGAAGTACCACCACAATCCAGGATTAGGCGTCAAATCCGGGAGGGTTAAGCTACCGTGGTAGGTTTGTTCACAATGTACACCGTACCAGTTCATCGCGAAAAATACGAACCTAGCTCCCCACGTTTCACATACCCATTCCCAAACACCACCAACCATGACTGAGGCGGCGCCGAAAAGGACAAGCCAATAAGCGGCAAACTGACCGGCATACTTGCAAGCAGTGCGGAGATCACCACTGAATAGCCGCGGAGAAGCGAGCTGGGATACCGGAGAAGTAACAAGTAACATCAAGACAGGGAGGAACAGAAGCAGCGTGGATATGGAGAGATGGGTCGAAAATGCGAGCGCTAAAAGGGCTGCCGATGACTTTCCTGCGGAACGTAGCGTCTTGAACGGGTATCCTGACAATTGAGCTGACTGACCTTCGGAGGCGAACATAAGGGTCAGAAGGACTGACGTATTCTCAAATGTGGAGGTAGACAGTGCCAGAGACGGAAGCAAGAGGTAGGGATTCAACAGAAACACTGCGGCAATCAAGGTATCGCGACCACTACGTCCCTTACCGACACGCCGGCGGGCGTGCCATATACGGAGTAGTGCCCAAGCACCTACTATATCACTTAATGCCCATACGATGGGTACCGGTGGCAACACGGTGGAAAAGATGGAGAGAAACAATGGAGACTAGACCGGAGGAACTCAGCAGCCATCGGGGATTTCAGAAATGAACTCAGCACTGACATGACGAAAGACACCTCCATCATATGGGCCGATATCGTGGCTATAAAGCCAGAGGCCTTCTTTTACTGTGCGATACACAGTTGTTAATTTCACCTCATATGAGACATGAGAGCGCACTGACGGCGGGAATACGAAGTTAGTGGAGAGGACAGTTGATGGTCATGTTGAAGTCCAGCTATTGAATGCAATGGAATGAATGCAAGTAACAATCTGAATGAGACAAGTATTAGCAAGAACGGCGAAGGGCCCATCAATGAGTTGGGCTTCGACACTGGACTGACTGGGTAAAGCCCTCGTGGGAATACCATGCCGCAAAAGGACATTTCACACAGTCGTCTTCAACATTCAATCCCTTGCTGTGGTCCTGCCAAAGGCAGATTGAATCTAAAGTGCAAAGCTCTTCATGGAAAAGTTGTGTAATTAGCTCTTAAACCAGAACATAATCGCTCTTGGTTTATTTTGAGGATCACTTGATATCAATATCAATTATATCATAATATCCTAAGGCCTGATGGCGTAGTTGGTTATCGCATCTGTCTAACACACAGAAGGTCTCCTGTTCGAGCCAGGATCAGGTCATGCTTTTTGTTCCTTCGAGCCATCTGACGGTGGTAGCTAACAAACCCGCACTATGCCTACATATTACTTGATCAGAGGTGTCAAACAATGAAAACTAAGACTCGTAAATTTAAGCAGAAAGATAAGGGTACATACGACTCTACACTCTATGGTACACACAATGCAGGATCAAGTGACGTATGCACCACGCCACGCTCGATCCAGAGGAGAAGACGACGCTGAATTGAAAGGGGGAAAGGATAGGGGTATGACACGACGCGGAAAAAACTGTTCATAGTTCCCGAGGTCAAAACGCTGTCGTCGAATCGACCTCGATGGTCGGCACGATCGACGCGATGAACTTGAGAAAGACGACGAGATAAAAGTCGACCCGCATGCCCTCGACGACGTCATCGTCCTCACCACCTCCTGAACCGCCCCCGGCTGCTCCGCCCTTGTCGTCCTTGTTCGATTTGCGCCCGAACCCCCACTTTTTCTTACCGCCTTCCTTGCTCTCCTTTCCGTCCCTTTTGCGTGCCGCGAGTTGTTCCTCGACGACGCCTGCGTTCATTCGCTCGATCACTTTCTTCATCACGCTTGCGTGTTTGCATGGGTGCACGGACGCTGCTTGGAGGGTGGCGGAGTGAGGGAATGCCTCGATGGTGACTGTCTTGAGTGCGTGATCGGCAGAGACGTCCTGGAAGATCTGGGACGGTGTAAGAGGGGTGCGATTCTGCAGTGCCATATAAGAAAAAGTTGATCAGAGCAGCTCCTCCACCGGGATGGCTGGTGAACGTTGTGAAACGTACCTCATCGTAGCCGATCAGCCAGATCCGCGGGGTCTGGTAGTACTTGTCGTACGTGATCATCACGTCGTATGTTCGTACTTGCAGCAGATTTCCCTTTGCGACCTCGATCTGGCTACGGACGGGGGTAAGGGGGAGGGGGTCGCACGATGGAGAGCAAAGGTGGTGCTTGCCTCGCGTCGATGGCACCTCCAGACACAACCGTCTTGGGCACCGCAGTCGCCTCATCCTCGCCCTCCTCCAAACCCTCCTCTTCCATATCTGGGATATCATCCAGATCAGGCGTCTCACCGGCGGTCGCACCCGTCGTTGAGCTGATCGACACGTTCCCCATCGCACTCGCGAGCGCTTGTTCCCCATCTCCATCTAAATCCGGGATATCGTCGATCTCACCCGGGTTCGCCGCCGAATCGACGGTCGCTTTCCGGCCGGCGTGTGTCTCGACCCACTCGTCCGCGGCGCCGCCGGACGCGTCTCCAAAGTTGAGCAGACGTTCGGCGTCTTCATCTGCGTCGGTGTAAGCAAGCGAGGTGGCTCGCCGGAGGCAGGGTACACCACGGGTGACGAGGTATTGCTTGTCGGTGGGGAGGTAATCACGGGCTTTGGACGCGTCGCCGCGTTCCCTGATCGTGGGTTCAGTTCATCGAAGCATCCTGCAAGTAGATCGGGGGAGAGCAAGAGCGAATGACGAAACTCACCATGTCCAAACGGGGAACTTGTAGGAAAGGAAATCGCCCGCAGCGACGAACTCCTCTAGGTGCGATGTCTAGTTTGAGAGAAACGGAGTAGGGGGCAGGGAGGAGAGACGCACCCGGTGTTATTCTTCCGTGTTCCTTGAACTTGCTTTCCTTGAGCACCTGTGAAGCGTGGTCAGCTGTGGGGGGGAGAGATGTTGGAGATACGGGGCAACGCACGGGGCTGAGGTAGTCGCGCACGGCCCAATATTGTTGCTGAGAGGGTAGTGAGTAGAATGCAGAAAATATGGAGAAAAGGACTTGCCTGGATTGCATGCATTTTGGGTACGAGGAGAGCTGGTAGAAAGTGGGGTGAGCTCAAGCCTCGCCACTATCAAACCCTCCTACACCAATCGATCTCTCCCAATCAGGAAACCACGTGGCAACACTTGTCGCGGCTCTGGGGTAACACCTACAACTGTTCAGTCCCCTGACCGAGTACTCCACATTCTGTAGTTCGCACTAGATAATGCATACAGATCACCGCTATTCCTTAGCACTCTCCGACGCCTCCTTCTTGTGCTTCCGCCTTTTCTTCACCTTTCCATCCTCTGGCACCAATACATCATTGACATCTTGAGTGCCGTCCTTCCCTTCCCTTTCATGTTTCTTTCTTTTCGACGGCTTCCCCGAATTGGTGGAGTCCTTCACCCCGGTGGCCGCAGGGGCGGCGCTTGCATCATGCGAGTCCTTAGAGCTCTTTTCCGTCTCGCGGGCCCTGTTCGCGACGATGTTTGCGACCATATTTGCGACGATGACTGCAGCCATAGTGCCTCCGTCCTCCGTGCCCCCGCCTTCTCTCCTCCGTTTCTTCGACTTTTTCTCCGGAAGCTCCTTTTGCACTGGTAGGCTCACTGATTCTGCTAGTGGTATAGCCGGCTCGCCCGATTCCTCCTCGGGTTTACCCCTCTTACCTTTTCTCCTACCTTCCTTCAACTCCTTGTTCTCGCTCTGCGTCTCCGTGTCTACCTTGGAAGCATCCGCATCAAGAACCTTATCTTTCGACTTCTT
The DNA here is from genome assembly GCA_038090235.1 of Pulveroboletus ravenelii. Lineage (NCBI taxonomy): Eukaryota > Fungi > Basidiomycota > Agaricomycetes > Boletales > Boletaceae > Pulveroboletus > Pulveroboletus ravenelii. The sequence goes on along the minus strand of JBBPMH010000342.1, from coordinate 12,705 downwards.
TTCCTTTGAATTGCCAACCTTCCGCTGATCAGCCTCTTTCCTTGAGTCGTCTCCAATAGGTTCCACATCTTTACGTTTTCTCTTTCTCTCCTTCGAACCTATGTCCTCGCTCGGCGTGTTCGCGTCCATCTTCAGATCGCCAGCAGAATGGTTGCTTTTAGATTTATCCTCTTTTTTTTTCTTGTCCTTCGAGTCGTCGCCCGTCCCTTGTTGGTTGATAGCCACCTTGGATTGCTCCGTCGTAAGTGGCCCACCCTTTGACCCTTTTCTTTTCTTCTTCTCGACAACACTCGTGGCTTTGTCGGGCGATGGCGGAGGTGGGACAGACGCGTGTTCCGCCACGCTCGGAACGTTCACCTGTCGAATACACTTAATGAAACCACAACTTCACAGGTATATACATGATTTACCTTGGCCTCTCCGCTCGATTCCTTCGATTTTGACGTTGATTTTTTATCCTTGCGCTTGGTGTCTTTTGGGGGTTGTTCGAAAGGTGAACTGGGTCCGTTCCCCTCGTTCTCCGTGCGCGATGGTGCTGGCGCGACATCCGGGGTTTTGTTCTTAGTGTCGAGATTGGAGGGGGCGTCGTCGGTAGGCGTTATCACGGGCAACATTCGCTGGGGAGCACCAAGGGTGACGTGATTCGCGCCCGTCGCTTCGTTGCGCGACCGTCCTCCACCACGTGGCCCGCCACGACCTTGTACACCATCCCTCCCGTTCCCGTTCCCCCTCCCCTGGAAGCCACCTCGGCCTCCGTTCCCATTCACATTGGCGTCACCATGGTCGTCATTGCCTCCGCCCTAGTAAACATCAGACATCACACCCGAGCTCAGAAGTAAATTAAAGATTAAATAAAGCACAAACAATAGAAAACGAAGTCCATTGTTCAAATTCCTGAGACACGCACCTTCTTTGGCCCCTTGTACAGATTCCCTTGGTATTTTTCTGCTTCGGAGATGCACGACGTATGGGATTTGTACTCGGCGGGGGTATGGAACGTGACAGAGCAGTCGATACAGTCAAAACCGGCGTGGCAGCGACCGTGATGTTGGTCCAACTTCGGTTTCTTGATGACGTCGCTGCAAGCTGGTTGATTACAATAGAAATGTGAGGTGCGAGGTGTCGAGTAGAAGAAGGGAAGGGTAACTGACCATGACATCTGGACGGGACAAAATAGGGAAATGGTTCAGGACCACCGTGGATATGTCACTACAGACTCGAACAAGAGCACGTACTGAAATGAAACCATTTGAACGTGTGCGCGTTTAAATGATGGGTGGTATCTGTAAAGCTGGGAAGGATCTGTCCGCAAGACCTTACTTGAGCCGATCAACCTGAAGGGATGGAAGGCTTATTAGACTCGCGCAAGCGAAACGCGTCGTAAAAAAGTGTCGACAAAGAAAAAAATAAGGGCACGTGATCTCTACTGAGCATCTACGAGAAACGTCCTCACCTTCAATCACCAACTCATACTGGGTCGCCCGTCGGGGCTAAGGGACCTCTTGGGATCTCACGAATGCAGTTTGGTTCATCGATGCCCTCACCCTGGATAACGAGCCAAATCAACCCTCTGGACCCCCAAACCAATCTGGTATGTAGTGGGCCTCTCCTCGGATTGTACCTACCCCTTCGGGAAACGCGAACCTGCTATATCGTTTACCCTGCTCTCTAAACGCAAAAGTGCTACCGCCGTATTCACCGGTTTCGCAAACCAAGTTCAGTCTCCCCTTCAGGACCTCAGCTTGCATTCGGAACATCGGAACAACTCTTGACTCATGTTCTGCAGTGGTGATTGTTTCCAAGATCTCGAGGGAACAAGTTGACTATCTCTTTTAGACTATAGATATGGTGTGATCTGCGTGTCCGCTCCTCGTCTTGCGCTCTGCTCTCCGGTTGGATGGGAAGTTTCAAAGGGCTAGTAGTGATAGCGACCCACAACGCATCGTGCCGAAGGTACTGATGGATCACAGCCGGTGGTACGTGATAAGGGTTCGGCCTGAGCCATCACTGCGATTTTCCTAGCGCAAGGAATGACTTGTCGAGGTAATAAACCACCCCGCCATCGAGTCCGTCCCAAGACGCAGCCTGGGTGAGCAGCATCGTGAATGGTGATGTACATCGCCCTGGGGGACCACATAACGCGCAAGCGCAGTTGGTGAACCAAGCCTACGTGAAACTGGTGCCAACCGATACCCGCTGAGCGGAGGTGTTGAGGAGACGGACTTCGATCGGTCTTGATTAGGATTGGCGAACCTATTGCTCAGATTGACATGCTACGCAGGATATGTCAAGTGGCCTTATCTTGGGACCTGTGTGGTACTTGCTTTGGCCTCGATACAACATGGCGGTGGCACACATCCCTCATGCTTAGCTGACATGTAATGTCTAATTCCGATCCAAAAAGTGTCTACACGCATTGAATTATTGAGCTACACAGGTCAATCTGTCTGATCATGTGCATCTGAGCGAATGCACAACATCCATGCGGGTAACTGTATCCTGATCGAGAGCATAGCATTGCGTGATCCTTGCTGGTGCTGATCCACCGTGAGTTTAACGATGTAAAGCTAAGCGAAATCGCGCGCACCATTACTTCGACTCCCGCAGAAGGCTGGGATGGATCATTCGCCTGTCGCACCTAATAGGACGTAAGCGGTCATGATGAGACCAATGCCACCAGAAAAGACACACCAAGTTTACCCTTGGATCTGCATTATGTTGTTCCGTATGGGAACCCTTCTGGTTCGAACGGTCAGGAACGGGAGCAGGGGGTAATGGTTTACGCTGTGACTTGTGATGAGTTCCCGCATACAAATACAAGGAACAAATAACCTTTCGCTTTCCTGCAGCTGTTCGCTAACATGATGTGTTAGATGCACTGCGTCTGACCGTCCATCAAGAGCACTCACTGGCTTACGCTGACCCGCAGCCATCCTCGACGGTTCCTGGTTTGTGATGTCAACCCTTGGTGATTCGTAGGAAGAGGGTTGATGGTCGGGAGGTTGCTGCGACTTTCCAGAACGTTGGTTGGGCTTGCGTGAACTGGAATCACCATTTCTCCATGGCAATTTTTTGAGTATCCAACGACCCTGGCGTAACTCGTCAGCGTCAAGATTTTGCTTTATACATTGCTTCTGTAGCGGAACGCACCAGTTGTCCATCCGATATTTGACCGGATGGCCCGGGAACCTCATCCTCCTGAGGATGGACAGAGGCAGCCGGTGATGGCGGCTGCAGCAGCGTCAGCGCCAAGATAAGACAAGGTAAAAGGATCACCAACTGCGTCATAATCGAATTGCAGAGCTGGTGCGCTGAGTGGGATTTCATGCTATGCTGTCTTGTGAGAGCCTGGCTAAGGGGGATATAAACAAACAAGTACCTCGAGAAAATCATCGCGCTCATGGCCACCCGACATCAAAGGCTGTGCACCTTCTTGTACTTGTTCCTCAGCAGACTCTTGATGTGTCGACGCCAAAGGCTGCGCGCCTTCTTGTGTCTGTTCCTCAGTGGACTCCTGATGTGTTTTGTCAGCAACTCAGTGTTGAGGTTTATCCAGCATGCGAGAACTATGAAAACATGAATACTTACATGGAAAGAACCATGCAACTCTGGAAGTATATTGTGGAGGTGATGAATAACAACTTTGCCATCTCGACATCCAGCTGCGACATAGGCATTGTCTGGGGACACAACAATTGATTGTATTCCTTTACCCTCATCAATGACAGAACCAATTTGAGTGAGTGCTGATGCATCCAGCAGCAAGACCCCTCGAAGTGTGGCAGTGGCAATGAATTTGCCATTGGGGGCTAATGCGATAGAGCCAACATCATCCTCGCCACCATGGAGAGGTAGTGATTCGGCGAGCTGGGATCCAGTGATGTCGAATGACCTGATCTTGTTGTCGAAGAATGCGCAAATTATTTGCTGACCATACCATGCAAGTGGAGTGACAGGCCCCCATCCTGTTGTGGCGGTGTTGATGGCGGTGAGCATGTTGCCGTTGCGACTGTCGAAAATGTGGACCCGACCACGAAGCTCAGCGGTGGCAATGTGATTGCCATCCGGAGAGAATCGGATTCCGTTGATGTACTTGTCATGCAGGAGAGGGCCAACGAGTCTCTCTCCACCGCTGACGATGTTCCATATGCTCGCGTCCTTGCCACGCGCTCGATCCGTCCCAGTGGCGAACTTGGTCGAATCAGGTGAGACGTCGACTGCGCTCACATAGTTAGCGTCTTCCACATCGATGACTTTCCTGTTCATCTCCACGTCCCATACGTTTGCCCCTTCCCGAGTCCCAACCACAATCCACTTGTGATTGCTTGACACGGATATTGCGCATACCGATGCTGTTCGCTTTTCGACCTCTTGCCTGTCTGCAATTCGCCATTGTTGAATATCACTTTGATTTCCACTCAAAACATGCTTTCCATCCGGGTGGAACGCGACTGCCCATACAAATCCAACGCTGCTGGTGTCAAGGACTATTGTTTGGTCTCGCCGAAATGTCAGCATTGCTGCAGTCACTCCTTGGATGCTGCCACACACCAGTCTCTGTGGACGACATCCTCGCCAGTGATACACAATCGTTGGTGTCGAAATGTCAAGGAATAGGGCGTTCAGTTCACTTGTGGTGTGCAAGGTTGTTGCATAAATACGTCTCGTACTCTCAATATATCAGTCTGTTTACACAGGCGCCTCATGTCCTTGCCCTTGTTTGGGTGATCTCATTGCGACAACTGGCGAAACTTCGCTCTCTTAACCGGGGGTATTTACGATGATTCGTTATACCTTGGTTGGGCTCGGCACACGACGAGCACACAACTTGTGCTGGGCCAGACTCCTTTTTTTTTTTTGCCCTGGTTCGAACAGGCACGAGAATGGCAGTATTCCGGGATGCGCAGGCCTGGGCACTTTGCTGGCTGACCCTAACTTTGGGTGAATATCATAGCGAACAAAACCCAACTGAAACGAAATTAAACCCAATTGCCTCTACACTACTGCGCTCGGATGATTGGATCAACCCTTTCCGGACTCGTGTCTGCTTCAGGCGGGGATCCCACTGACGCGGTCATTGCTTCTAAGACCCCGCACCGCAAGGGACTCAATGGCCATGTTGAGCAGAGATTCAGTGAGCTCAGCACGAGCCCTCGGAAGGATATCCTCAAGCACCGCAATTCTGTTCTCTAGTGAGCAGGGAGGGCAGAAATAAATGTAAGTGAGCATGCCCAACAGACGCACCTGAGCGCATGAGCTCCTTGTGTAGTGCACGAAGATGACGAAGTCATCAGTGAGACATGAATTCAATCGGCTTGTTCGTGAAAAGGCTATTCCCCACTGCCATATTTCAACGTATTCCAGCGTACATCATTATATGTACCTACATCGTCGTGGTGCGGTAGGGCAAGAATCTCGCAAAGGCGCCCGATTTAACTCCGCTAGTCATAGTGTCATAGATGGCCTTGGTTGGGATAGGCCATTCCGAGAGTGGACATGTTGAGGCGCTTGGTGCATGTTACCGTCGGACAAGGCACACAGATGCCTGCTGTTGCGGGAACAGTCAACAAATGTGAATGAGTTTACTTTGACAGGACAATTGGCGAGGGAGAAGCCATTCTAACTATCAGAGATCCAAGGGACGACGATAAACGCGCCAAGCTCTCGTCCTGTACACCCAGTTTCAGCCTGAAGCGTTGTGGACGCCATGTGGATTCCTCATCTCATTAAATAGTAATAAATACTGGACGCAGGAAGTCCAATAATCAACCTACCCAAGAGGCATGGAGGGGCCTCTCGTAAAGACATCGGATATGAAGGCGTCGGCGTCCTTACCAGAAGTCGGCTCTGATCTGAGGTCGCATTGATCCATTTGCATCAATGGGGCTCATCATGTGCACCTGAGCGAATACACAACATCCATGCTGGTAAACGTATCCTGATCCTGACCCGAATGGAGAATGTAGCATCGCTCGATCCTTGCTGATGCTGATCACAGTGAGTCTAACAACATAAGCGAAGCGGAATCACGCGCACCTCTACATTGGCCCCCGTGGAAGGGGGTTGAGGCAGATCGTCAGTCTGTTGAACATAAGAGTGAGCGATCACAACGAAGTCCATGTCAGCAGAAGTCACACCATGCTCACCGTCCTTGGGTGAGCAGCACGCCGTTCGCTGCGGGAAGCTTCTCGGCCCTGACGGTTGGGGAGAGGGGCGGAGGTAACTCGTGGAAACTGTCACGAGTAATGAGCTCCTGCATCCAAATACGATGCATAACGAACCCTTCGCTTTCCTGTGGTCGCTCGCTGAGATGACGATGATATGTTAGTTACGCCCCCATCCAATCAGGGAGCACTCACTCGCTTACGTATTCCCGCAGCCATTGTCGAAGGTCCTTCATTTGCGATGTCAACTCTTGGTGACTCGCGGGAAGGGGACTGACGATCCGGAGGTTGGTGCGACCTTCCAGAACGAGGATCGGGCGTGTGCGAAGCATGGTCCCTCTTTCTCCGTAGCAACATTTTGAATATCGAGTGACCCTAGCGTGACTAGTCAGTGTCAAAATTTTGATCTGCACATGCCTCCGTAGTGGAGCTCACTGGTCGTGCATCTGGCGACTGGTTAGATGGAAATACGTCATCTTTCTGGGAATGGACGGAAGCAGCCAGTGAAAGTGGCTGCAGCAGCGTCAACACAGAAATAAGACAAGACGGAGGGACCACCAACCGCATCATAATCGAATTGCATAGCTGGTGAATTCAACTGGACCTCGTGCTATGCAATCGTGTGAGTACCTGCCTTGGAGGGAGACGAACAAACGAGTACCTCGAGAAGGTCATCGCTGTCCTGACCGCCCGATGTCAAAAGCCGCTCGTCTTCCTGTATTTGCCCTCCAGTAGATCCCTGACATTTTTTGTCAACGTTAGGGTTTGCAACACGCGAGAACCATGAAGGTATGAATACTTGCTTGAAAAGGACCATATGACTCGGGGAGAATGCCGCACAACTCATGAATGACAATTGTTCCATCTCGATGTCCAGCTGCAAGATGGAAATTGTCTGCGGACACGGCAATTGACCAGATCCCTTTGCTCTTGTCAACGACAGAGCCAATTTGAGCGAGCGTTGATGCGTCCAGGAGCGTGACCCCTTGATGTGTGGCAGCGATAAATTTGCCATTTTGTGCTAGCACGATAGAGCCGACATCATTCTCGCCATGAAGGAGAGTCGGTGACTCGGCAAGTTGTGATCCATCGGAGGGATCGAACAATCTGACTTTGTTGTCACTGGACGTGGAGAGGATGTACTGACCTGACCATGCGAGCGGGGTGACGTAGGCCCATTTAGGTAGGGCGGTGTTGATGGTAACGAGCTTGTCTCCGCCGTGGCCATCAAAGATATGGATCTGGCCAAGTAGCTCGGCGGTGGCGATGCGGTCGCCACCGGGAGAGAATTTGACTCCGCTGACAATCTTCTCGTGTTCGAGGGGGCCAACGAGTCGCTCTCCACTTTCGATGTCCCAGATACTCACTGTCTTTGCCAATGTCCCAGTGGCGAATCGGGTCGAATCGGGACAGACGTCGACCGCAAGCACATAACTTGTGCCTTCCACATCGATGGCCTTGTCGTGCGTCTCGGCATCCAACACACTCGCCCCTCGCAGAGTCCCAATCACAACCCACTTCCCATCACTAGACACAGAGATTGCCAACACATCAGGTCCTGTTTTCTTTCCAACCTCTTGACTGTTTGCATATTGCCATTGTTGAATCCCTTCAGCAACTCCACTCAAAAGATGCTTTCCGTCCGGGTGGAAAGCGAGGGCCCACACCCAGTCAGAGCTACCAGTGTCAAGAACTATTGTTTTTTTGTCCCCCTAACATGTCAGCATTATCATTATTACAGTCCTCAGAGTTGCCACGCACCAACATTAGTGGACGACATCCTCGCTAGTGGTACAAGTCGAAATGTCAAGGAACAAGGTGTTTCGGTTGAAACTTGACTCATGGCGCGCATCATTTTCTGTATAAACACACTGCCCCATTTCCAAATTTTGATCTGTTGACGCAGGCACCGAGCGTCTTCGGTCCCCGCTCTTACTCAGATCCCATTCCGGTGATCTTATTGCGACGGGTACGCGAATGAGCATCCAACGTTGACGGGACTTGTCCTGCTTGCCAGGCACAATCTGCGATATCTTGGTTGCGAGGTTCGGTACACTACACCGAGAGTGTAGAGACGAGAGTGTCAAGGACGCACAGCCCCCGGAAAGAATCACACTTTGCTGACTGACTTAACCTTGGCTGATCACTACATGCGACAAGATCGGATTAAATCTGGTTTCCTCTGCCGTACTACGCTCAGATGAATGGATAAACTCTTGTCCGCACCCATGGCCACAGCCACTGGTTCCAAGACCCTACAGTCAACGGGTTGGAGACTCGAGGCATGACAGGATTCGAGAGATTCGGGTTCCAAAATGTCCATCATGTATGTATAGTTCTCTTTCCTCCTCGAATCTAAATCATTCTTTGAGAAATTTGATTGCTACGAATGTGATGTTTTACGGGAAAACAGGGGTGGTTCGACCTGCTGTGGACACCCGGGCTTCCTAGGGTGGTGAGCACATTTTACAGAGCTTGCGTCTGGATACTGTGATCACCCTCCTACGAATGATGTCGGTTCTTTGTGTTGCCCAGCTCTTGATTGAGCATGTTCACCAGGTTTGCTTTTTATTTCCCCATGCAGGTCGAGTGTCTTTTTGTGACGGAGAAAGATCATGTCCAGTTTAACGGCGTGCACATGGGGTTGTTTCGCATGCTTAGCATCCTTCCGTCCAATTGAGTTCCATCGCACTTCTGAACGGCGCATAGCCTGGACTCGCTCACACTTGACGGATCAAACGCGATAAGAAGATTACGACAATTATTATAAACAATTTGAGGGTAAGCCAGACGTCTTTTTTTTTTTTTCAACGATCGACTCATGTGCCGCCCATCATCTCGATTCGAACAAGGGTTGTTAGCCTCAAGGCGAGGTATAACGCAGCGCATCTCGTCAGACGTCCGACGTCATTGGCCGTCCGCATGCATCTCACGTATATCGGCCGCCCTATCGACTCGATTAACGTCTCCTCGCGAACCTTTGTGGGCCACAACTGGACGATCCGTCGCAGCACGTTCATCGCTGTAACACGTAGCGGTATTGTCGAAGCCCCGTTGGATGATTCCAGAACTCTAGTCGAGGCAGAGGGGGACTGATCCAGGGATGGCATCGGACGGGAGATGTTGCATCTTCGAAATGATCCACGGGCTGGACCGGACTTTGGAGTGAGTTTGCATCCGCAGCAGGGAAGGGTCGATGAATGGAAGGACACTGTCATCGGGTCTTGGTTGATTAGCAGCGAGGAATGATGAGAGAAGCCATGGTATGAGGCCAAGCGTCTGGATAGGGGGAGAGGTCGGGTGAGGACGTAATTTCTTCATTGATGTGGTCCACGTCGGCAGTCTCGATGGGCTTAATATAGCATGGCAGTGGCGAACCTCTTATGCACTTAGATCACACGTCGGCGCGTCAGCTATGGCCCCGTCGCTAGTCTAATTCTGGTAGAGAAATCGAACGTGATGACGCCGACATCCCCGCCAGCATTGGGCTCTCCCAACACCCTGCCGAGTGCATTTCGTTAGACATTCTATAGACTTGTGCGTACATGTGCTTGCAATCTGGAGATCAAATTGAATCACTACAGTCAGTCAGTCTCATCATGTGCACCCGAGCGAACACACAATATCCATGCAGATAACCGCACCCCGAGAGTGTAACGATTTAAGCTAGACAAATGGCGCGTACCGTGCCCGCTGTCCTCGGATGAGCGCTACCGGAAGCTCCCGGTGGCCGGGGACCGGCGAACTCGTGGAAGCTGTGACCAGTGATGAGCCCCTGTATCCAAATACGAGGAATAACGAACTTCTGCTTCCTCACGGAATACTCAGCAAGTAGTATAAGGCAACTTGGGTTGGCCCGCAGCCATCCTTGGGGGGCCTTCGTTTGTGGCATCAACATTTGGCGATTCACGTGAAGGAGGCTGACAAGATTCGGGAAACTATCCAGAACATTGGCTGGACTTGTATGAAGCGGGGTCTCTTTGTCTCCGTGACAATATCGAGTAACCCTGACATGAGTCGTTAGCATCAAAATTCTGTTTCAAACATGCTTCTGTAGCGGTGCTCACTGGTCGTACTCGTACATCTGACAATGGGTTGGATAGCAATGCGTCGTCTTCCTGGGTGGGCGGAAGCAACCGGTGACGATGACTGCTGCAGCGTCAACACAGAAATAAGACGAGGTGGACGGACCACCAACCGCATCATAGTCGATTTGCAGAGCCGGCGAACTCAACTGGGCCTCGTGCTAAGAACTCACCTCGAAGGGAGACAAAGGAATGAGTACCTCGAGGTCATTGCTGTCCTGACCGCCCAGCATCAAAAGCCGCTCACCTTCTTGCACTTGCACTCCAGTAGATCCCTACATGTTTTGTCACAGTTAATGTTTGTAACACGAGAGCCATCAAGGCACAAGTACTTACACGGAAAGGACCATACAACTCTGGAAGAAGGTTCTGCAGACAATGAACAACAATTTTACCATCTTTATGCCCAGCTGCAAGATAGCAGCTGTCTGGCGACACAAAAATTGACTGTATCTCTTTACCCTCATCAACAACAGAGTCGATTCGAGTAAGTGTTGATACATCTAGGAATGTGACCCACTGAAGTGTGGCAGTAGCGACGAATCTTCCATTGGGGACTAGTGCGACAGACAGGACATCATCCTCGCTGTCGAGTGTCGACGACTCGGCAAGCTGGGATCCGTCAGAGGTGTCGAACAACCTGACTTTGTTGTTACTAGATGTGGAGGAAATGTGCTGACCTAACTATGCTACCTACTAATCTCCGACTCACAATGGATCTGGATCTGGACCAGTCAACCGACCTGTCCGTAAAAAGCTATTCCCCACAGCTGTATTTCGACGTATATGCACTTACATCGTCGCGGTGTGGTGGGAAGATGGCTGATTTAACTCTGTAACTCACAATGTCATAGACGGCCATTGGGAGGCCGTCTGCATGTTCGATGATGGACCGTGTCCGTTCTCGTGTCGTAATGTCCCAACGGACGAACTAGCAGCAATGACAACAATCTTCCATCGGTTGCTAGGACAGTGCCTTTGGAATTGCTCCCACTGTGGATAGGCCATTCCGAGAGTGGACATGTTGAGGCGCTTGGTGCATGTTACCATTGAACAAAGCACACAGATGCCTGCTATTGCGGGAACAGTCAACAAATGTGAATGAGCTTACTCTGACAGGACAATTGGCGAGGGAGCAGCCATTCTGACTATCAGCTATCAGAGATCCCGAGGGGCGATGATGAACGCGTCAGGCACTTGTCCCGTACACGTAATTTTGGCCTGGAGCGTTGTGTAACGACAGCCTAAGATGGTCGAACGTTAACACGGAGACTTCAACAGACAGAACGGGTGTAAAGGGTTCTATCGAGATCTGGGGGGTATGTACAGTGCTGGTGGACTTTTATACCTAGACTACTATGACTTCTGAACAGAACTGAGCTCGCTCATACTTATCGTGTGGCATGGGCAAAGGGCTCTGTCACCACCACGCGTTGGGAACAGCCCGGCTATCCACCTGTCAGTGTCGGTCGGTCCGCCAGTCCGAACTGGTCTGTTACATCCCCCCTTCCAGTGCGCGTCCTACGCGCGCTCGCCCGCCTCCCCATTCTCCATGGCCTGATCAGTGTCGGAAATCCCATCCGCGTCTTCCTCCACCACTTCCAGTTCCTGCTCAAAGCCATCCGCCACACCCCCATCCCCAGCGTCCTCCGAAAGTGGGGCCGATGGCACCTCTGACGAGGCACTGTACCAAGACTGGGACAGTCCAGCCGCTGGAGTCTGCGCGGACAGCGGCAGCTCCAGATCCAGGGAGGAACACCGATCGGAGGGGGTGGATATTCCTGAGCCACGACCACCACCCCGCTGCCGCAGCCAGCGATGATCTGGGGAATAGTCAGCTCCGCCTGAGCGAACGCTTCCATGTAGGCCATCTGGTTAGAGTTATCCGTTGGTGCAGGGGTCGGCGGGGGTTGATTGCCGAAAAAAGTGGCTGGGTCGGGTTCAGGACGGAAGGGTTCCACCCACCGACCCTCATTATCGAACTGGGAAAACCGACTCTGGATGCTGGGCTCAGTGTTGTAGGTACGGGTGATCCAAAAGTACCCAATGGGTGTGGGTGGTAGGTGATCCCAGTGGAATTTGCCTTTTAGCTTCAATATTCCCAGCCATGCCTGAAACTCTTGAACACTCCTCCTCCATCTTTTGTAGTGGTTGTGACTTTGTCTTTGTCAACCAATCCAGTGATTCCCACTTAGTTCCAGGCATTCACCTCCAGCTCTGCCTTGAATATAGTCAGCAAATCAGATCCCTCATCTATGCTGATCACCTACCACCTCAGCATAGACAAGGGATCTGATTTGCTGACTGTATTCAAGGCAGAGCTGGAGGTGGATGCCTGGAACTAAGTGGGAATCACTGGATTGGTCAACAAAGACAAAGTCATGACTGCTACAAAAGATGGAGGAGGAGTGTTCAAGAGTTTCAGGCATGGCTGGGAATATTGAAGCTAAAAGGCA
>JBBPMH010000341.1:0-32991 GCA_038090235.1 Pulveroboletus ravenelii | reverse complement strand
AATTCGCTCCGGGGTCGACATGTTACTGTTCCTCCTATCCTTTGTGATAAGTACGATAGCTTCCGCCGTGATCTTATCACGGACCGGGCACATTTGGAGTATTCTGGTTGTTGGACCCACGTATGTCCTCACCCCCGATGCTCGACCCGGTACCTATAACGCGATGGCTAGGTTTTGCAGTGTCGCTGGTGGACTCTTCTTTACTGGCCAAGCTCATCGTATACCAGATTCTGTATGGTATTGGTGCGTGTCCGTGCGAATTCGTCATCCGTACCGAGCCTTATTACTGTCCTTTTCAGGCAAGTTGGCCAATGAGAAAATTATGTCAAAAAACATACCTCACCTTTGGTCAATGATGTCGCCTCGGCACCAGCTCGGAATTCATCGGAGAAAATACCATTCAACTTGGACGAGCCAGTAGAACACGCTCTGGTGTGACCGGTGAAGGAAAATCAAAATTTTGAAATTTCGGTGGCAGAGCCCTAGAATTTCAATATTTCGAAACATCCTTTTTTTTTTCTACCAGTCACACCAGAACATGTTCTCCTGGCACATCCGAGTTGAATTCTATCATCTCCGACGAATTCCGAGCTGGTGTTGAGGCGATACCATTGATCGAAGGTGAGGTGCATTTTTCGACATAATTCTCACTGTGCCAACTTGCCTGAAAAGGAACGACCATGCAGAACACGTTCGTAGCACGTGAGTCCGGTTCAAAAGAGGAAATAACCAAGAGAGAAAGAAAAACTGATTGTCTCTTTTCACCAGTCCAAGCCCAGTGACTCTGACCCAAAGATTGTGTCTGTATCCAATGCCATCGCAACGTTCATGCAGATCCTCGGTGGCTTCATCGGAGTTACGATGTAAGTTTGCAGGCACACCAGTTGACACTGACATGAAACGCTGTCTTCAGCGCGGGTGCCGTCTTCGACGATCAACTTCGCCATCACCTGGCTGTGTATGCCCTTGACGTCGATCCGGTTCCCATCACTGCGAGCGTGGCGGCGATTTACTCCGCCGTGTCCTCTGCTACGCGACCTGGTGTTATCCATGCGTATGTGAAATCGGTAGGTACTCCTCTACTTCTTTCGATCGACTCCATCCGAGGCGTCGGCGTTTTTCGCCGACTTTTTTTCTTACGTGGCTGAGCGTTTCGATGCGCGGCTGGACTGTCTTCATCACTGCGATCCCGGCCGGAATCTTGACGATCTGTGGGGCTCTACTGATAGGGTGAGTGGCTTGTGCGCCTTTAGAAACCTGTGCACCAGCAGCTTCCCCTTCCCCTTTCTTACCCGCATGGATTTACAGGAACATCAATTTGAGGGTGGAACACGCGCCAGGAAGGCCGTAAAACTGACCTAACCCCACAACGGTAGCCAGACCAATTGACATTTTCCCGCCGAAACAACGTTTCGGGGGACGTTCAGATCCCATGCAAGATACCGTTCGTTCCGCGCGGCGATGATACACTATGTTAACAATATCCCCATGTATTTTTTCATTGCCAACATGCAAATCCCAATTCATGGTTCGTCCAAGAAGCCGGGGTGCGTTCACCTCAACTGCGCGGAGCCACGAGGATCATGATTCCGCAGGTGCGTCCTTGACGACTTGAGCCCCGGTCTCGGAATGCGCCGTAGTCGATCTTGGCGGCGAGAAAGATCTGCATCCGGCCCAAGTAGTGTCCACCACATCTGTGAGTCTCACGGAACATCTCATCAACGCACATAATTTCAAACAACCGTCTATCATTTTACAACAAGATATGGTTCTAATTCTTGACACTATCTAGAAAATTGGGTTTGTTCTTCCCGCTCTATCGTTCAAGGGGTAATAACTGTACGGAGCGGTGGAGACCGCGCAAATATCTCCTTCAGTGCGCCGATCACCGCCGGCATGTCTTTCATGTTGACAGCGTTGACTGCCTGGGGTCCTTTAAATGCACCATTGTCGATCTTGGCGGCGAGCATATCTAGAAACTCCTTGATTTCGGCCGGGCCGAAGATGCTCGACTTCATGCCCTTGAGTGTCAACGCCTTTGTGTAAAAGGTGCGCATGTTGATCGGGAACAAGCCGTCCTTTGAGTGTACAGCCATTACGACGGCACGACCAGAACCCTTGGGCGTCATGGTGAACACCGCATCGTTGAAAGGCTGCTCAAACCCTGCGCAGTCGAGCAGGACGTCGATCTTGTTTTGAAGACCCGCGTTTGCTATGGCACTGCGTATGGCCGTATGGGATGTGAGTTCGATGGGCGTCACGTATGGTGGTACCGTCGCTTTAGCGAGGGAGGTGTAGGTACCGAATACGCGGGCGCCTCGATCATTGCAAAGCTGTGCTGCAGCGGAACCGATTCCACCGCGGGCACCTGTGATCGATGCCGAGTGTGTTGAGCTGTCACCTCGAGACGCGCCGGAGAGAGGGGATCAAACGTACCGATGATGATAACATTGTCTCCTTCCTTGACGTTGGCAAGTGTGTCGACCGTGATCCATGCACAGAGCCATGGGAGGGTCATGCTCGCAGCCTCGGCATGGCTCAGTGTGTTGGGCTTGCGACTCAGCGCAGCCAACGGGACCTTGACAAATCTAGGTTGAACGAATGAAGAAAGGTAGGGAGAATAAAACGTGTTGAGAAACGGGTATGGGAAAAGTAGTATTCGAATTCTCACTCTGCAAACGTTCCGTCGGAGGTGAACCCTCGCTCGCTGCCGGTCCCCCATACCTGCGCACCTACCCACGCGACTGCGGGCGCGCCTGTCTCATCCAACGCTTCCACAACCTCGCCTGAAAAATCGCGACCTCCGATGCGTGGGGTCGTCACAAAGGGTAAAACGCCCAAGACGGCTGCTGCGTCGGACTTGGTTGCATGAATGTCGAAGAGTTGGATAAACAGAAATAGTTAGCTTGCGCCACATTGCGATAGAAAGGGGAGTGGGTTGACGATGATGATGGTGATGAGTGATGCATGATGCATGATGGGTGGCTCGAAGGGTTTGGCGCAGGTGGGAAAAAAGAAGGGTTGGGGGAAGGTACTCACCCCGTTGATCCCTGCAGCCCTGACACGGATAAGCGCCTCTCCTGGAGCAAGCAAAGGCTTTGCAATGGTGCGGAGGGCGAGTTCATCGTATGAACCCGTCTTATCGAACTTGAGCGCCTGCATTGTCGGAGAACGAAGACTGCTGGGCGGTAGGGCGATATGGGTACGAGGACGAAAAAAGACCAAGGGGAATCAAGACGATGAGGTAACGAGAACGAACAAGGCCCAGACAATGACTTACGTGGCAGAATTGCTGACGAAAATGTGCGCCGAAGAATGTAATTTGAACGGACTAAAACGAGAGGGTGTTGGAGGTTGAAAGCGTAGGATGGTCTGGCGGAGCATCCCGGCTTTCGTTTTTGTCCGCAGTACCGCCTCTGATTGCGCTGGTGATTGCTCGGCTCCTAGTTGGTAATCCGGCGGCCGCCCTGAGTGCAGCAGTGCTTGTTGACGCCTAGGCTCGAAACTGGCCAGACTCGTTCGTGCGACATTCAAAAGGACACCATGAACGCTCTTTGGTGTTATTGTTCTTGTCCCCAACGTATCGCGAATGGTGGTTAACCTGTAGTTGGTGAGATTTTATTTATCAACTCGGCTTTGTTACCGCCAAGTGCACCGTACCGATCGTGGATATCAATCCTAGCACAGGGGTAGACGTGAGCAAGCCGTCTTATCGCCTACCAGGAGGATGCGCCATCCGACTTCGCCGGCCTACCATGGGGCTGGAACGTGAACGCCGTCGGTAAGTCAGCGACGATCTGACCTCAGTCGTCCACAAATATTTGTCCCCTGCGGCTGTCCAACCCGCTTAGACAATCTCTCGTTGTGCCTCTTTACGCCGGACAGTTCACGTCATCATTGGGGACGCCATTTGTTGTGGATTGGTGCTAAGACCGCAATGGCCCCTCAATGGTCACTTGCTGCCCTGCAAACAAAGGGGATCCAACGGATTGGACCTACGCGACCGAGTGGTGCTCCGGATCAGTAAAAATTTGCTGTACTGACTTGGTAAGAAGTATAGCTTTTCTCCTTGAAACCAGTGTTCATCTTACTTTTTTCTTTTCGTTTGTGTCCGTTCAATGGAATTTTTAGCGAGGCAGCGCATGTGCCGTGCTTGAGCACATGTGGGCGGGGATGCTATGAGTCCGATGGGCAGCGGTCGAAACCAAGTCACAAGCAAGGCATTTTGGCGAGTGCCAATTTGATCCGATAGCAACAATATTGTATCTCAAAAGATGGCTTTGTAGTGGCTACCCCTGAAGGACCCGTTTAGATCCGGGTTGCTTGCTGTCATCGCTGAGGTCTTGGATTCGAGTGTGGGCTTGGCTAGCCGATGCATCATACTCTAGATGGTGGGCTGAATGGGAAAGGGACATGAAGAGGAGGCCATTGATCAGCGCTGTCAGCCGCGTGAGGGTTCAAACGTCAAGAGGTTGATTCCCGGATATGCTCCAGCGATCAACGAGCAGGTCGAACAACAAGGGGACAAGGAGACCGCCTCGAGAAATCACTGACCCCCAAGCCAACATTGATAGAGTCGGATCACCATACCCAACAGAGCGAGAATTGGAGCACCATTTTCTTTGTAGTTGTAATCTAATGGCAACAACAAACTATCTAGACCCAGATTCTTTGATAAGAGACCCCAAAAGAGAGAAGTGTACTGTACTCTGGCCACCGGTGGTTCTAACCACCGACTTCCCAAGAATGGTCATGTTGACGGTGAACAGCTCATTGAAACTAGAAGTTGACGAAAATAGACGAGGATGTGTGGATGTGGTTTTCCATCCTCGAGATGCGGCATTCACTTGGTATGGGTGCTATGATGGCCGCATGGAAGAGCCGCAGAAAGGGCCGGGTTCGGCCAAAAAATGAAGCTGTAGAGCGGCGCCCGGGTGGATCTGACGAATAGTTGCAGCATTGAAGTGAGTGGACATACTGCAATTGCCAATCCTTGTTTGCGCTCCGATCAGCGGCAGGAGGCGCTGTCCGGTATAGTCATGAGCCCATGGACGCGGACGGCATTGTGCCTTTCATATGTGTACCGGAGCCAAAATGGAGACGAGTTTTCTTGCTCGTTTGGAGTGACCAGCGCGACGCCATGCGCTGATTGCACAGCCACGGGCGGTCCTGCGGGAGATGCTCTACTTCCTTTTTGCTGGCTGACTCTAATCTCATCCGCGTGCACAAGCAGTGGTCGGCTCACCAAGATGTCCCCACAAAAGACGATGAGCACGCGGTCAGAAATGTATTCTGAGTTCCCGCAGCGGCGGAGAGGCAGTGTGTATCTCATCGGTTTGACTACATGTCCGCCGCACGTTCATCAAACTTACAAAGTCGACGGATGATCAGTCATCCCTCCGAAAGTGTTGTCGTCGGCGTCGCAAACAAGATGCGTGTCCAAACGGCGCTATTCACCGATTTGCCTTTTTTGTATCCCCTACAGCAAGGTCGCTTGCTATCGATAGGCTGTTCGTAGATGGTCCTACTGAGCGCCACCGCCGCTAGTGCAAGCCCTGAAATTCTCTACAAATCGACCAAACCCCAGGTTCCGTCCTCACGGCATTTGTGGTCGACCCTGTGAATCATTGCCGTACTTGAGCCGAACAATTGCCTGGTAGCCTCACAGCGGTTGACACCCGCGACGACCACCGGGAGGGGAGAATGCCGGGCGGCGACTTGACGACCAGCGTCGACGCACGTCCGCCCAGTGCGGCGTCCGAGTCGGAGGGGGGAGACCCCGTTGGGGAAGAAGACAGCCATTGAGACAGTGCATCGGTAGAATTTAGCGCACCGGCGATCGGGCCTCAGTTAACTACCTAGAAGGACCAAGAATCCGAACCACGGATACGTCTGGGCTGGTTTGCTTGGTCAGTTGAACCAATATGTCCACCTTATCCTCGACTGCCAAGGCTCTGACTCGAGCGGTGTCCTGGCACGGCCCCCTGGATCCAACCCAATCTTCGATCGGCGCATGACACGGACATCTTGTACCTCCAATATTACCTTACTCACCTCTATCGCGAACACAGCCGCACGTGTTGTGCTGTCCAATTTTTGCAAGATGATTCCACCTCCCGTAACGTATAAAAACAGGCGTTCAAACAGATTGGTTCACACCAATTCAGCTTCTTTTTCCTAGACACCCTCTCGCATTCACTCAACGTACCTCTATCACCATTCATGGCCCCCGTCGCTGTTACTTCCTCCGTTGCCCCTGTGGATGCCATTCTTGACTTGAAGGCTGCTCTCTCCATCCCAATAGCCCCAGAGACTCTCCTTGATGTGTTCTCGCAGGCTGTCCACCAATATCCTGATCACGAACTCGGCTTCGTCTCGTCCTCTGCCCATGACTCGGCTATTCAGACCAAGACATTCAGCGAGTTCTATCAATATGCCCTCTCCCTCGCAAACGCCATTCGTGCGTGGGGGAAGCCTACCGGCTCCATCGTCGTTGTCTACCTGACCGAGCACGAGGATAACATGGCTGCCGTTTGGGCCTGTCTCCTTGCTGGCTACGTGCCTTGCTTGCAGCCCGCCTTGAGCGCTCAACAGGCCCACAAAGAGGGCCACGTTGCTCACATCAAGAATCTCTTCTCTTCGGCAACTTGGTTGACCAACGAGAGCGGCGCTGACCAAGTGCAGTCCATCTCCGGCCTCGACATCCACTTGCTCTCTGAGCTGAAAGCTTCAGCCAAAACCTTGGGCACGGACTTTGCTGTCCACCGACCTAAGCCTGATGATGAGGCAATCCTCTTCCTGACCTCTGGCTCGACCGGCTTCTCCAAGGCCGTCGTGCACACGCACCGTACTATCCTCGCCGCATGCTATGCCAAGGGCCAAAGCTACGGTCTTACTTCCCAGACTAACATCATGAACTGTGAGTTTCCCGACGGCCTACTCAATGATGTGCTAACGTGGAACCAGGGGTGGGATTCGACCACGTCGCTGGATCCCTCGAAATGCATATCACGCCGCTTTTATTTGGTGCTTCGCAGCTGCACGTTCACGCGTCTGTCATCCTCTCTGATCCTTTGCAATACCTCCGCTTGATCGAGGAAAAGGTTCGTTGTCAATCATCCTCCCGGCTTCGTATATCTGACCATCGTTCAGTCAATCGCGGTCGCGTTCGCACCGAACTTCCTGCTCGCCAAGCTCTCACGTGATCTCGAGAAACGCAGTGACCTTAACGGGACAATCAATCTCACTTCCCTTAGACGCATCAACAGTGGTGGTGAAGCAGTTGTCAGCAGCACCGCTGTCGCTTTCGGCCAAACCCTGAGGAACCTCGCGAAGGATGGCGATGCTTCCTTCGTCATCTCGGCCGGATTCGGTATGACGGAAACCTGGTAGGTTACTGGTGTCCATCACATGGCCATCTGCAATCTAACTGGGTTGTTCTAGCGCTGGATGCATCTATGACCCCATTGATGTCTTGACCACGCCTCCCGCGTATGAATTCTTGGAGCTCGGCACACCCATTGCAGGATGCGAGATGCGCATTGTGAATCCCGAAGACGGTGTTACTCCCCGCCTTGACGGCCAGAGCGGGGAGCTCCAAGTCCGCGGACCAATGGTCTTCGTTCGGTACTATAACAACCCCGAAGCGACATCTTCCAGCTTTGTTGAGGGTGGTTGGTACCGTACTGGTGATGTTGGCATCGTCGAAGACGGCAAGATGAGACTGAGCGGGCGTATCAAGGACACGGTTATCGTGCACGGTGTCTCTTACGGTATTCCAGAGCTGGAGACGCATCTCCAGACGGTCGAGGGTGTCACTCACTCACTCCTCGCTGCCGCACCCTACCGTGCGCCCGGCCAAGAGACTGAAGGTTTTGTCGTTTTTTACTCGCCCACATTCGACCTCAACGGTGAGGATGCTCCCGCCCAACTCTTTGCCACCCACCGCTCTCTCCGTGATGTCGCCGTCAAGATGATCACCCTCCCCCCTCAGCTCATCGTCCCTATTCCCGCTGAGCAAATGGAGAGGACGACCCTCGGAAAGCTCTCTAGGGCTCGTCTCGTCAACCAATTCAAGCAGGGTGGACTTGCCAAGCATATCGCCCGTGCTGAGGAATTGCTGAGCGCTGCTCGTGGTGCCAGCTTCATTACTCCATCCACAGAGACCGAGAAGACCTTGGCTCGTATCTATGCTGGCATTTTCGATCTCAACGTCAGCGAAATGTCTGCCAGCGACAACTTCTTCGAACTCGGTGGTACCTCGATCGATGTCATCAGGCTCAAGCGCGAGGGAGAGTTTGCGTTTGACCTGCCCGAGATCCCCACCATCCAGATTCTCAAGCACCCTATCCTTTCTAGCTTGGCGAAATACGTTGACTCCTTGATTTCCAAGGACGCAAGCACTGAGGAATATGATCCCATCGTTCCCCTCAACCTCACTGGCAACAAGACCCCGATCTTCATGGTTCACCCCGGTGTCGGTGAGGTCCTCATCTTCGTCAACCTCGCCAAGTACTTCCAAAACGAACGGCCTTTCTACGCGTTCCGTGCGCGGGGTTTCGAACCCGGGCACCCCTTCTTTGGCTCCATGGACGAGATGGTTTCGTCCTACGCTGCTGCCGTCAAGCGGACGCAGCCTCACGGTCCTTACGCCATCGCCGGTTACTCCTATGGTGGTGTCGTTGCCTTCGAGGTTGCCAAACGCCTGGAAGCCATGGGCGATGAAGTCAAGTTCACAGGTCTCATCAACATTCCCCCTCACATCGCGGATCGGATGCACGAGATCGACTGGACGGGTGGTATGCTCAACCTCGCCTATTTCCTGGGTCTCGTGAGCAAGCAAAATGCAAGCGACCTCGCGCCGTCATTGAAGCCCCTCACGCGCAAGGAACAGCTTGACGTCGTCTGGAAGTTGTCTCCTCCCGAACGTCTCCTCGAACTCCAGCTTACGCCTGAGGGGCTCGACCACTGGGTCGACATCGCTGGCTCGCTGATCGAGTGTGGTAAGACATATGAACCTAGTGACTCAGTTTGTAAGTCGATGATCTCTTCGCCCGCCCGTCCGTTGTGCTGATGTGTTTGATCATCAGCGTCGCTCGACGTCTTCTACGCCATCCCGCTCCGTGGGAGTAAGGAGGACTGGTTGAACCTGCAGCTCAAGCCTTGGGCAGGTTTTAGTCGTAGCGAGCCTTTGTATACCGACGTCCCCGGGCAGCACTACACGCTCATGGACTTTGACCACGTTCCCGGTTTCCAAAAGATCTTCCGCAACCGTCTCGAGTCGCGTGGGCTCTAGGTGCTGTCTGTAATCTGCCGTGGAGGAGTACAGGAAGTGTTTCTTTAACCTTTTCTTTACATAGACAGGAATATTCCGCTTTTCTTCGTGCATTATTTGGCTCTTTGGCCTTAAATATATATCACTCTGTTCTCTCTCTCTTTGCCACTTTATTAGGTAACGATTCACGAAGATGTATCGCCCGTACATATGGATTGGCGCACAATAGGTGCTTCCTCTTCATTTCTTTACTATCTATTAGGAGACATGTCGCCAGTGTACTACTCTAGCGTACCCAATAAATCTCTCATTATCGCCGTTATCACTCGAACTATGAACAAGTCCAAGATCGGGCATAATGAGGGACGTTATCTTTCATGTGTTCGTGATGGTAAGGTGTTAGGGACATGTGTTGTCGGAGGGGATCGTCGTCCCCGTGGTGTACCACTATCATCGTACAGTGGAGTTAGGTCCATGAACTTGAGCAATCCATGATTAGCCAACAGAAAGAGTGTAGCGACCCGTGCATTAACGTGCAAGTGAAGTGGCACTACGGGCCGCCGCCCTCCGCCCACCGCTTATCGATAGCGAGCTTGTAGCGAGCACTGGCTTTTTGCATTCGGACGAGAGCGAGGTTCCACACGGACACGGGTTCGGGATGGTCGACCTCGGAGTCGGACTATGTTATGTATGTGGGTCTCCTACCCCACCGCTGTCGATCGATGTCGTGAAACTGTAGGCTGAATCGTACCCCCTCCAGAACTGTGGTCTCTGCGTGTTCAGGTCGATAGTGCTCTGATTTCATGTCGGTTGACGTGGCAGAGATCGTTATCGCTATTCGGTCTATCACACAATCGATAGAATTCACGTCGCACCTTGTTTTCCTCGGAAGGGCTTTCACTTTCAAACGAGTGCTCTCCTCGCACAATTCCAACTAATCAAGAGTGCCTTTTCAGCCCTTTTTTCTGTGGCATTCAGAGTTACCAATAGTGGTGGCCTGCCACGGATGGTCGCTGAGAATGCGGTAAAGAAATCAAAGCAAGTAAAGCGAGCATGACTTGTGGCTCACTCCAAAGTGCACATTGGTGTCCGTCCCTCCGGCAGTGCCAAAGAGGTGTGCTGATATCCCCCCATCTCAGCCCGCAAGGCCTAGGGAAACGATACCACCAGGATACACACAGGGAGAGACGCGCAGGGAGGCTGCCGTGCGATGATACAGTATGGGAACTGCCGCTGTCGTCAATTGGTGTCACGCACTGCATGCCGACCATACCTTATATCCAAATCCTCCAGGACGAGCTGCGGGAGCAGCAAGCGGCGAGTAGCAAGGCTCATGGGACTGATGGGGCAGGTAGTATGGGTGAAGAGGCTGAGAAGGCGAATGGGCGGAGGATCTGGGCAATGAGGTCGCAAGAGAGCTTGCCACAAATATAGGACCCACTATAATGAATGGTCGGGGTGGAAGTAGGGACGTTGAGATCACCACGTGAATACAACATCCAAGGAAAGACCTCATCGAAGAATGTTCAAGAAGAAACTCGCCAGAAGACCTTCGGAGCATGTCGCTCCAGGCGGGGAGAGTTAGATATTGCAAAGCCCGATGAGCAGCGCAAGCGCATGGTGCACGTTACACGGGGCAAACAGACCAGACAGGATCAAAAGACAAGGTTGTCAAGAAACAGCACTGGAGACCAGATGAGCAGTGATGAGCGCTGACTGGACAAGCACAGAGATGCCATCAACTAGCCGAAGCATGCAGCGGAATGAGAGGGTGGAACGAGGATCATGGTGAACGAGTCAAAGCATTGAAAACAGCCGTGGGCGAGAACGGCAACAAGACGCGTCGACCAGGGGAGGCCGCCGAACTGCTGGACGACAGAAAAGAGCGCATGTACGCAAAGTGTTAAGTGGTGAGCTGTACGACAACCTGATAGAGTGAGGGCGCAATCGGACACTTGTGCCAAAACTACCTCCCGTTGATGACGATGACCCATTCACTTACCCTGGCCGATCCTACATCCCTTTGCCGTTCTAATATCCTATTCCTCACGTCCATGCCGCGCGGGCCCTTAAGCAATACGCGACCTGTTCACCCCTATGACGAGGGTCCGACGGTATTCCTTTCAGATTGTTGTAGCGATAGTCGGCCATTAGAACATACGATCGCAGTAGTAATCTATCAGACTACTCACTGGTAATAGTATGTACTACTTGAGTCTGACACGCCCTCACTCGATTGTCGCACTTCAGCTTCGCTTCAGCACAGACATTGTTGTGTCTCCATCGATGTATCAAAGCGGGCGACTGGTCTTTTCGGCATGCACTCGACACTCGCTCGGGTTGCACCCCACTAAGCGTGGGCAAAGCCACAGCGCTGTAGTAAGTTGCTTTTGCTGGGTCAAAGCGGTCTGTGGACCACATCGCCAATGCAACAATACGGTATCTTTGAACTCCGAACAACGGAAGAGTGTGGACGGTGCGCCACAATACCAGTGTGGACCAGGGTGGACGTCTATAGTGTCAGCCACCTTTTATGGGTATTTAAGGCTCGACCAACACAGAATTCCAGCACCTTGCCTCTTCCCTTCCCTAGCCGCCGCTCATGGCGAGCACCTTCCTCCGCTCTGCTTTCCGTTTATCTCATGGCCTGGATGCTACATCCCGATATCGACGTTCAACCGCCAGGCCAGTCGGCCCGAATGGACGAATCACCGCGACAACGGCCACCCCTGTTTTTGCGATCTCGTCATGCCTGCCTTTGGGACTCTTCACTGCGCAGTCGACTCTCGCTATCCACACATCCAATGGCACGCGAGATGCCCGAATGAACCGATCGACCTGGCCGCAACGGACTTCGTTTGTTTTCTCGTCATTCTCACCGTTCGTAGGTCCCTTCGCCGTGCAGTCGACTTGTGTTGTTCGTCGAGCCCGACCACGCTCATCCCTCTGAGCAAGATGGCACGCGAGATGCCCGAATGGACGTGGCCACGGCAGACTTGGTTTTCTTGTCATTCTCACTGTTCGTGGGACCCGTCGCCGCGCAGTGGCTTTGTTACCTCGTTGAGCTCGATCACGCGCATCCTCTGGGCAAGATGGCACGCGAGATGCCCGAATGGACAGATCGTTGTGACCCCTGCGACCCCCGATTGTTTATTTCCTTGGCACGCGCCATTCTTGACGAATAACCGCGGTGACTCGATCCTATACTTGATTCCCAGCCGAGCCTGGGTGACGAACCACGAACAAACGAGACGAGTAGCCGCGAGCCGCTACCTCCCGACGGCCGACATGTGTGATCACCGTTACTGTCCATATCGGTGACCACACCGATGAGTGCGATCAAGATGCCGACGACATGGCTATGTGACTTCAGGCCTGCGACATACAATAATGCTCGACGCCAGTCCCCATCGGCAACCGCTTCTCAAGATGATACCAAGCACCAGATTGACAAACACAAGCCACTTACTCAGTTGTTTTTGCAGGAAACTCGGAAAACGGAGCTCGGCACTGTCCTCTCGTGGCGCGAGCTGCGCCACACTTCAGTCAGGATCAGGTAGATCATGACACACAGGCGTCAGATAAGATGAACGATGGTTTGTTTCATCTGCATCCTACCTCATATCCAATGCTGACAGCCTGCCGCAAGGAGATTCCCGTCCCAAGTGGCTCCGAACGAGAGGCTCAGTCTAATAAATGAAGAAGACAAGAGGACGATGGGCAAGCTCAGAAAGTCTACTTGGAGTAATGAAAGCTAGAAAGGTGGCGGGGTAGAAGAAAGAGGCTGAGGATCACTAGGAGCACCGAACTGGGAATAAGGTGCGTCCAGCCGTAGGGCATGCCTCTGATTCCAGAGGTGTCACCTGCTGTTGGACCTGCCTTGTTTTCAATTGGCCTCTCTGAGCTAGCCACCAGCGAGATTCCTTTCCTTTCAGCCAGTTCTGATACTATTGTACTTACGATGTAGTTGGCCAATTTATAGCTTCCTACCTGTCGCTGGAGTTGAGAGTATTTTGGTTGTGGGGTGAATAGCTCGCGCATTTTTCCAGAGTGACATCAAATAATATATGGGAGGGCAATGGGAAGTGGTAAGAAAATGAAACGCCAGAGAGGAAGTCCGAAGTAGACCGACCTGGCTGTCAACTCTGTTCGCTAGGCCCATCAGGCACCTCACACCAGAGATTTATCATGGCCGTGTACAACACACGCATGGACAAGCAAAGGGATGGCATAGGATGGTTCTCAGCCTGCGAAGGTTTCGTCACGGGGCACCTTTCCCATGGGACCGTTTAGGTGAACTATGGACTATACCAGTGGGAGGAGTGGGCAATGGGCAGGTTACAGGGTATGCACAGCAAGCTTGACCCCACAACTTGAATGTGGGAGAAAGAAGCTTCTTGCCAGTGAATAGACCCTAATTACCGCGTGAGGCGTGAATGCAGCATGATGACGAGATCACGTGCAGCAGCGGTTACATATAATGCGCAAGTTGTGCGGCCACTGGATGTCAAAATTCTCAAATAACCTGACTTATTACGCATACTCAAATTTGCAGACTTTGCTTTGGTAGCATGGAACATGTACGAATTTGAACTAGGATAGTGAAGTTGAGTACAAGGGGCAACCACTCGAGGAGCAACGACGGGAGTTGCCGAGCGGAGTACTATAGCGGAGTCAGGGAGGAGAGGAGAACAGAGCATTTAAAACCATGCGGGCTAGGAGAACAGCCAATGCAGACAGCTTGCCCGAACCTGTGCAGATTCATGCTCAAGGTTGGTGTAAGCCCGCCAGCTTACCTAGATACCTGTGACTACCATATGTATACACTTACCATCCGGGTCACCGAACCATAAGTATTCAGCATCACTGCCTTTTGACGTAACGGTCTTAGCGGCGGGCGGTCGGACTGCTTACAGTTGGTCACTCAGTCAGGCCTTGAATCAGGGATGGTGTTCATTGCACAGGCCCCATCAGCCAGAACGGTACCAGGGTCAAACTCTACCCAGAGCTTCCTTTCCCCGCCTCCGCTGATTTGATCTGGAGAACCTCCATAGATTAACTCAAGTTCGGCTTCCATCTTTTATCTCCTTGATCCTTAGGCACGCCTTTTCCAATACCCCCGTAGAAAAAATGATGATTGATAACGATGTTTCTCCGGTGCTGTCTTCACTGGACCTGACAATGGTGATCACATGACATGCAATACACGTCTTATCATTCTCAATTTGTAAACCGTCTACCACACCGGTTGCGACCTTTCCCCGAGTATGTATCAGAGTGATACGTTGTGTTTGGTTGCCGTGGTTTTGACATCGTGCATCCGGAGAGACCGTATCTCCGAAGGATCTCAATGAGTTCGCTTGCTCTAGGTACATCATCATTTCCGTTGACTAAGGAGATTCCAAAAATAAAAAGGAAAGTGTAAGCAGGGAGCCAGCCAGCCGCAGAGATAAACTATGTTGAAAGCAATCCATACCGAGTGCGTGGGGCAACAGCCCGCACGAGGGTCAACAGCAGCGCCTCGTCCGTTGACCGAACGCGACACTGAAGTTATGTGATATACTTTATTGCGTGCCCCCTTGGGTACCTGGAAGGAACTTGTCGTCAGATCGATCATTCAGCATATTTAGCCTCGGTGTTCCCAGCCCGAGCGCGGAAACATTGTTGACATTTCTACGTGGAGCAAGCGTTGTCACTTCGTCCAGGTCTAACTTGGAGATTGCTTGACCGGCGGTATGGCCACCCATCAACGTCAGCGTACGTCGGTGCTATCGCGCGCTATCAGTTGGCCCCACCTGCCAGAACAAAGTGACTAGTCCGGACAAACTATGACGGTGCGAGAGAATCTCCTGGCGGCCACGAACAGGGCACTTTTGGCCTCTCGGGATCACCAATCGCGTATCCAGAAGACGCGCCATCAAAAGGGAACTTAAAGTTATTGTTAAAACTGGCCTTTCGGACTAGAACGCTGTTGCTCATTATGCTCATTAGACACATCCACGTATCCTGCTCTACAATTCCACCGACACTTAAACACCCACATAAAGCCCTTTAACTATGCAGGAAAACATAGACATATTGTATCCGAGAGGTAAAAGATGTCGTGAAAGGTATGGTCCATGCCCGCATTAAGCGGGTTGAAGAGGAGAGCGGCAGCCAAACGACGTCCCAGAGGTATTCGTCTGGAAATCAGCAATAATCGGCTTGATGGAAGAGTACGAAGCCGGCATTGCAGTCTCCAGGAACGCCAGAGTGACAACCGCATTCCAGGTGTTGAAGATGAGTGCTTCTTGTCTGAAACAGAAAAAGGGACGATTAATTGATGATGTTCAATGGAAAGGATATCAAATCACGGGGAAACATACAGCCGCGTATCCATCGGGAAACGTCCTTCCAGCTGTCAATTCGAGAGGGGCGGGGATTATTGACATCATACGGACGGTCATGAGCCATCGCATCCACCTGCATGATATGATCATGAAAGTGAGAATTCTATGCAAAGTGTCAGTGTGTTTCAGAGGGAATATCATACGGAAAATGCAGGCGGCAGCAACAAGAGCGGAGAGATGCTAAACTGGGGGATGGCGGACCCGATAACATAGGCGGCTGCCCAGTAAACGACCACCGATACAGAAAAGAGGTATTTTCCGGCCTTGGTTGTCAAAGGCGGAGCACAGAGTAACTCTATTAGGACATTTCGATAGATAACCTTGATGCCAATGTTCCCGTATAATGCAGCGGTAATAAGGCCCGCGGTGAGGGAAATGGCATTGGTCGCCGTCTATAAACTGTAAAGAGAGATGCCCTGGTTCGCAGGCTAATCGGGAACCGCAAGTTAACCACTTGTCTAGGCAGATCCGGCAGGCAGCATACTCACATTGAGGACAAATTGGCCTTGGTATGAGTAGACGAACAAGCCGAAGAACATGTACACGATGGTGATAAACACCTGTGCACAAGCCATGGCCTTCCAGAAGTCCATCGGCCGACGCATTTCAGCCATGAATTTGACGAAAATCATCCTAGAATAAGTTCTCTATGAGGCCGCATCCCGAATGGCGAATGTGAACTTACGCTCCACCATAAGAAAATACGATTTGCATGATTCCGTTAAGTTGGGGCTCGAAAGGCTGCCGGTTGATAGCCAAGGTTTGTACTGGCCCTTGTTGAACACCATATGCAGATTCCGCGCCCGCATAGCTTGGGGGAGTATTCGCAACAGAAGCCATCGTCATGATTAAGACGAACGTTGAGCCAAATGGACAAGTTTGCAATATGACCAAACTTTTGTAATGTTCTGATCTGCCCGAGGAACATACCTACCGGAGAACGTGGGCCTCCTTATTCAAAAGCTTGGACATGACTGACCAGCTATCAGCCAAACAATATTACAAACACTGAAGCACAGCTGTTTTCGTAAGAAACCTGCAGCCCGTGAGAATAGCGACAGCCCAGATACGTACCTTGAACTTTGCCATCTATGAAAGACCCGGGCCGTTTGTGAAAATAATGAGACCGACATTGAAGACGAGTTGCAAACACTGCAAAATATTGCACACTGAGAAATTGTCAATATGATATGCTTGACGGAGAGTGCGAGAGACACACAAATGCGGAACCGACTCCCGTAAATATGGTAAGCAAGATCGCCAAAGGATCTCAGGGAATCTTTCGGAGTCCAGTTTCAAGAACATGTGCCAGAGGAGAAATCCACTATAGGCTGCCATAACACCGAAAACGACGAAGCATGCGACACCTGGACCATATACCACTGCCGAAAATGCGAAAGGCGCCAAGTAGGGCCCCAGGATATCTAGTTTGCTAGTCAGATGGCATAAATTAGTCCGATGGCTCCGTCATACCAGTTATGATAAGATAGAAGATAGCGCCCCAAGTAGCCGTCCTTAGCGAGCTGGAAGCTGCGCGATATTCGGCAGGAGTGATGGCAAGACCGGCAGCCTCGTCAGCTTCTCCCTTTGTCTCGGGGGTCAAACCGACCGAGTCTCCGTCGCGACCGAATCGATTGAGACCAAGAACCTTAGAAAGCCAACCAGTCGGGGGATAGAGCCCTTCTGTGTGGGCTTCAACAGCCTCCCTGTCTCGCTGCTCTTGGGCATAGTAGAGGTAAGTCTCAAAGTTGGGCGCCAAACCATCTGCAAGAACAAAATGCTCCAGGGCAGCGACACCATAGTCCTCTTGAATATGCACACGAGGGTCGTGAGCTCCGACAGCGGCAAGGGGTTCAGCCATGGTGACATGAAGGGAAGAGCGGGAGAACGTGGAATCAGCTGCTTTTAAAGGATAGTAACATTGGGGGTACATATGCGCCAGCCAGACCTCATGGGGTGGTATGCCAGATTGGGGTCTTGTGGGCTTTAGATTCTGTGTGGGAGATACCCATGCAATTGTGAAAAACTAAGTAAAAGGGCAGTGATGCCCACTCAGCTGCTGCCTAAGATATAGCAGGAATGACTAGTATTTACCTAAGTAAAAGGGCAGTGATACCCACTACACTTCTCAGTAAGTAATGCTAGACAGTAAAAGTAAAGTAAACTCACCTCAGCTGCTGCCTAAGATATAGCAGGAACAACTGAGGGGAGTTCCGAGAACAAAGTAAGACTATATAAAGTGGGCGGAGATGTGAGTGCTAACTCCAGCCAACTCCAAAATGGGAAGTCCAAAATCCATAAGTGAAATGATGAAGGAAAATGTGGTTCCAAGGCATTGGAAGCGATTGGCACTGAAGTGAGGTTAGGAAATGGAGGAGCACAGTGGTAAGTACTTTGAGTGCTATTTAGATCCAACTCCTGGCACTCCATCTGGAGTTTCCAACTCCGGTGCACAGTGACTGACCATGACTGACCATGACTGGTTAGAGTCTGATAGGAGTGCTCAGAGGACTTTGGAGTTGTAGTCTTTGATACTCCCACTCAATTGCAATCAGAGTCCCATGGCTCGAACGAATTTCCAGTGTTGTTCTCGTGCCAGTGCTTTGGTCAAGATGTCCACAACCATGTCCCCAGTAGGAATGTAGCGTATGACTGCCTTTCCCTTCCCAACTAAGTCATCTCAGACAAAATGGTACTTCTGTTGAATATGTTTGGTCTGGGCTCAGAATTGTGGATCATGAGATAGTATAATTGCAGCTTGGTTGTTGCAGTGTAGTACAGTTGGATTTCTTTGGTGGTGTCCTACCTTCTCAAAGAAACTTCAGAGCCATGCCAAGTGCTGTCCTGCCATGCTGAGTCTGATATACTCTGATTCGGTGGTGGACAGTGCAACCATGCTTTGTTGCTTGCTAGCCCAAGAAATGGTTCCATGTTGACTGAGAAAAAGGAAACTGGAGGTGAAGCACAAATTATCTGGGTCCTGTGACCAACTAGCGTCTGAGTACCCATGGAAATCAGAGTCCATGGAAGTATTGCTCCCGTCATATTGGAGTTCCATATCTGATGTTGCGTGGACATAACGGAGGACACACTTGGCTGCTTCCCAATGGCATGCTTTTGGGGCTGCACTGAAGTGGCTAAGTGTTTTGATGGAGTAGGCCAGATCTGGTCGGGTTCCAAGCATCAGATACATGAGTGAACCTATGACTGTGAGATAGGACACTTGTTTCTTTCCAATTTGGATCTCCGGGAGTATAGAGTTGTCCAGCAGTTCATTTGTGGACAAAGAAGTTCCATGGACCATTGGGGTCCAAACGGGGGTGGAGTCAGACATTCTGGTCCATTCCAGAACAATTTGTGCATATTGCGACTGGGACAAGGCGATTGTCCAGAGTTTGCGGTCTCTACATATTTTGATTCCAAGTAAATATTTGGCCTCTCCCAAATCATGCATTTTGAAGATGGATGAGAGCATGGCCTTTATGGAGTTCATGTAACTCCTGGAACTTGCTGCGAGAAGGAGATCATCAATGTAGATGACTAGGAAACATATTTCGTTTGACTTCCAGAGCACGTACAGACAGGTTTCTGCATCCAGGTGGACAAAACCAAGTTCACCTAGCTTTTTGTCAAGTGTTTTGTTCCATGTTCATCCCACCT
Source organism: Pulveroboletus ravenelii (assembly GCA_038090235.1). Classification (NCBI taxonomy): domain Eukaryota; kingdom Fungi; phylum Basidiomycota; class Agaricomycetes; order Boletales; family Boletaceae; genus Pulveroboletus; species Pulveroboletus ravenelii. The sequence goes on along the minus strand of JBBPMH010000341.1, from coordinate 13,668 downwards.
GTTTGAGTCCATACAGGGACTGTTGGAGTTTCCAGCAGTATCCGGGTTGGATCAGAATTCCTTCCAGAGGTAGTAAGTATAGCTCCTCCTCCAGTTTGCCATTCAAGTATGCTGTAGAGACATCCATTTGATCTAGTTCGAGGTTGTGTTTTGTGGCTAGAGCAATGATTGTCTGGATGGAATCCAGATTTGCAACTGGGGCAAAAACTCCTGATAATCAACTCCTTCCTTTTGTGTGAATCCTCAGGCTATGATCCACACTTTGTAGCACTCAATCTTTCCATCCTGATTTCGTTTGATGTGGAACACAGGTTTGGAGGTGATTGGAGTTACTTCATCAGGAATTGGAACAGTCTCATACACACTTTTTGTGTTTAGACTAAGGAGCTTGTCTTCTATGGCAGACCTCCACAGGTTTCCGTCTGGGAGTTCATAAGCCTCCCTTATCATGCTCGGAAGCATGTCCTCCTCCGATGCATTAGCAGCACCTATGAAAGTTTGGTAGTTTAGCTCCTCCTGCAAGCTAATGAAAGCTCCTGGTATGTTTTGCTCATCGGTGGGCTCTGGAGTTACATTTGGAGGTTCAACTTCATCTGTTGCACTTTCCTTCCTTCTGTCTCTCTCCTCATCTAGTGTTCACTGATAATCTCTGTTCTGATCTGCAGGTCAGCAGTTTCAGGAGCTCTGGCGGACACTGGCTATGATTTTAGCAGGAGGTTGAGACAGTGATTGGGATTGGACCGGAGGTATCTCTGGAGCAGGAGACAGAATAGGTTCACGAGGTGGAGCTGAAATTGAAGCAGGAGCAGGGGCTGGAGCATTTATCTGGAGTTGTTCCAGGCATTTGGTAAGCGGTTCAACTAGATCATCAGGCTCTGGTGCTCCCACTGCTTCCTCTATGTGTGGAGGTGTCAGAGATGTGAAGTCGGTCTCCTCTTGTTTGTTGCACTCCAGCTGGGGTAAGTGCTTCGGCAGGAGACCCTCCCACTGGTTCTCATCAGGGTTCCTCCATGGGGCGGAGTTGCCACTGGAGATCATACTGGATTCGTGGAAGGTGATATGCCAACTGGAGATAATTGTCTTATGCTCCAAGTCAAGGAGTTTGTATGCCTGTTGTCCATAAGTGTATCCAATCATGATGCATCTTCATGCATGTGAGTGGAATTTGCCTTCGTGTTTTTCCTTTGGTATGAGCACATAGGCAAGGCATCCAAAGGGTCAGAATAGCCTTGGATCAATCTTTCAATTGAACAGGAGCTGATATGGTACTCCACCATGAAGTGCAGAGCAGAGACTTCATGCAGTGACATAGGCTGCAGTGGATATTGCATTGGCCCAAAAGGACTTGGGGAGATGGGAGTCCTCGAGCATAGTGTTCATGAGCATGGACAAGGTTTGGTTCATCCTCTCAGCAAGTCTGTTTTACTCCAGAGTGTAAGGTGCAGACATTTTCTGGGCTGTTCTGTCGGTTTGGAGTTGTTTTCGGAACTCCATTTCAGAGTACTCTCCCCCTCCATCTGTTTGGAGAAATTGGGTGTGCATGTCCAAAGGTTCCTCTGTTTCAATTTCCTGTTTGAAAAAGTTTCGAACATCTTCCTTCTAAGTGTTGTAGGTCTTAAGGACGTTGCTCTTCTTTTTCAGGAAGTGTATCCATGGGAAATGGGAGAAGTCATCTACAATGAGAAGCCAGTACTTGTAGCCTTCCCAGGATTAAGGAGATATCGGACCTCCAACGTCAGAGTGGATGACTTGCAGTGGTCTGGATGCTTGAATAGTGCCTTCGGACTCAAAGGGGAGTTTCTTCATCTTTCCGATGGTACAGGGTTCACAAAAAGTTGGAGTTCTGAAGATGGTGTCTATGCCCTTTAGTTGGCCCTGTTGGACCATCTGTTCTATGCATGAGTGTGCAATGTGTCCTATGCATCAGTGAAGCAAGTTTATGTCTATCAAGATGAGTCCAGACTTCGGGTGTGTCTTTGGTTTTACCTCTGCATGGTAGAGCCCTTGGGTATGGCGTGCTGTCATGACAATTTCTGATCCTTTTCAGATGGAGCAGGTGGAGGAGTTTGCTGGGAAAGTAGTGGACAATCTGGTGGAGGCCAGTCTGTTTACTGAAATTAAGAATAGTTGGAATTCGGGTACAAGTAGTACATTACTTAGGGTCACTTCATAGACTTGTCCCTTTACAACAGAATGGAGTATGATGCTTCTGATACTGGTGGCATGTGTGGTTGCGTTGTTTCCGAGTGCTATCTGATATGGGGTTTTAAGTGGAGTATATGTGTGAAACCATAACCAATGTGGGACCATATGGGAGGTTGCTCCAGAATCAATAATGATTTTGTCTGATTTGGATTCAGTTGGCTTGGAGGACAGGTAGGCATTTGCTTGCTCCAAAGTTTCAGAGATTTGTTCCAGAGGGTACTCCGATATGTCTGTCTTTTTCCTCTCCCCCTTTTGGAGTTCCTTTATCCATTTCTGGTATGCTCGACAATCATTTATGTTGTGTCCAGAGTGCTGGTGGTGGTCGCACCACCGTCGGGAGTTTAAGGATCCTCCTGTAAGGACAGGGCAGTTTACGATATTTGATGTCATTGGTTTTGATATATTGATGGCTAAGTGATTTTAGCAAAGGGTGTGGACCCTGATGGTAGGGTCCTGTAGGTGATTCCGAGGGGAAGGTCATGAGAGGAAATTTGAGTCATTTGACAGGTGTCCAGATTGCTAGAGTGCGCTAGCGGGGCTCATGACCTATGAAAAACTAAGTAAAAGGGCAGTGATGCCCACTACACTTCTCAGTAAGTAATGCTAGACAGTAAAAGTAAAGTAAACTCACTGTTATGATTTGATTGTACGTACACAGGACCCCTATTCTTTTTCCTAATGTCCCCTCTGGTTCACCACCGGAACCACCACCCTAACACCACCAGACCATCCACAATCACAATGACCACCCTTGGTCCCCAATCTACACCTACCTGACACCTGTCCATGCCTACCTAGCACCTGTCCATGCCCACCCGACATTTGTCTATGCCTACCCAGCATCTGTCCATGCCCACCCGACATCTGTCTGTGCCTACCTGGCACTTCCCTCTGTCCAGTGCAACCTGTTGACAGATTATGCCTACACTGCCACAGGCATCCCTCGTGACTCTGTCACACCTTCCTAGCTATTCCTTCATATTCCTCTGTTCTTTCTCTCTGTCATTCTTGCTTAGTCTTTGAACTCTGATCCCTTCGCCCGATCCTCTCTGATCGGCCTCATATCTTTTTGTTACTCATTGCTCCCCTTTTGCCATTTGTTGTCTTACTCATCCAATTCATAAGCCCTGTTTATCCTCTATTGTTCCACGCTTATCCTTCTTTGTGTACTCTATGTATATAAACCCGCCTAGTAGGTATGCTGTTTCTCCAGCTTAGATCTACTCGGCAATCCACATTGTTTTCTCCTCTACGTGTCTTCATTCAACACTCGACTGAGTGCTCCGCTCTTACTCTCGTCTCCTTGCTAGCTAGTCGCTAGGCAAGATCCTCGACCTCAAACCTTCGTCAGCTAATCACCGAATGAACCCTTGACCCTGCTAGTTGCAGGCTACATCCCTCATCCTCCCTCACTGTAGCTGTTCGCTGACAGTTCTTCTCATCCTCGCTCCTTAAAGCCAAGTCCATGCTTGACCTTTCGGGATCAAGCATAACACTCACCTCAGCTGCTGCCTAAGATATAGCAGGAATGACTGAGAGGAGTTCCGAGAACAAAGTAAGACTATATAAAGTGGGCGGAGATGCGAGCGCTAACTCCAGCCAACTCCAAAATGGGAAGTCCAAAATCCATAAGTGAAATGATGAAGGAAGATATGGTTCCGAGGCATTGGAAGTGATTGGCACTGAAGTGAGGTTAGGAAATGGAGGAGCACAGTGGTAAGTACCTCGAGTGCTATTTAGATCCAACTCCTGGTGCTCCATCCAGAGTTTCCAACTCCGGTGTGGAGTGACTGACCATGACTGACCATGACTGGTTGGAGTCCAATAGGAGTGCTTGGAGGACTTCAGAGTTGTAGTCTTTGATAGCGATATCCTTAGATCTACCAAAATGCGTAGTTGGAATTGGGAGTGAAGCACCTGTGGCAAGGATGATCTACCATGCAGACCATGGAATTGTTGTCTGAGAATCAACATGTGATGACACAATGTCATAATGGTGTAGTTGTCTCTGGACAGCAGTCGCTATTGAGGAGTACTTACAATATAGCATAAACATCATCCAGAATGGCATTTTGCACTTGCGCTGATTGTAAGCGCAAGTGTGGGGAGGGTAAATTCAAGGGCTGCTTCATAGAATGCAGTCATTGCCAAGATGACAGCCATTTGTAAGGTGACAGCCATTTGTAGCACTGATGATGCCCTCAGCCCTGTTCCTTGGAGTTGTTGATGAGTGAATGACTGCAATGCACTAGAATGGTGGGATATAAGTGATAGACAGGAGATGATAAAATTAGACTTACCTGATCAAACTATTAAGTCTTGCAGGTCCCTGGCTGTCTCAAGGAGGGCTTTGAGGTGATTGATGTGGAAGTTAACACCTTCATCTGAGACCTTGCAAAGTACGATGTCAAAGATTGCAACGTGTACCATATTCTTGTATGCATACCAAACCAAGTAGATGAAGACATCCATTACCTTCTTTTGCATGCTTTGTGCTCTCAATTTTTGTTGTATTCTGGTGGAACTGTCTCTTTGCAATGGAAACATCAATCCCATCAGCAAAATGTGCCATGACTTTTTTTTTATAGCGAGGCAACCAACAATAAGACTGATAGACGATGACTTAGCCCTCAACCCAGGCAGCGGAGGAAGGCTTCTGGACTCAGTTCAGCGTCTAGGTTACTGATCCAGTGATATTAGTAACTAGCCGATGAAGTATATAGTTGGAATGCCCGTGTATTTACTCTCCTCAGTCTTCCAAGAGATTATACCAGTTACTCTAGGGGGATTTGTGCAAACGTTTGACTCTTATAGCCATCGTTGCATATTTTTAACTGAACACTTCTCTACCTTAACTCTTGATTTGACTTCTGTGCTCATGTGTCACCCATCTAACTTTGGAATCTTTATGCCTGGCCAGTGGATGGACCAAGAAGATTGGACACACACCTGATCACCTGATCAACAAGACAGTAAGCCCGTTATATTCGTTCCGATACTAACTATGCATAGATACTCTTTGAGAAGTGGGTGGACCTCCAGGGTGGAAGCACTTGGAACCCCCAGATGCTGCACAGTGAGTGAGTCATCCGTTCTGGTTATGTCCCCAGTGGTAGAAACCCTGGGAGTACCATTGGATGCCACGAAATGATCCTATCATGACACTGTCCTGATGAGGTTGCCACTCTCCGCTCCCGAACCGGTTAAGGGAGAGTGAGAGGGTGTGGACTACAGTAGAAGTACTGGGTACCACATGCTGGAAGTGAAAGATACTCCTGTACAAGTGAGAATTGAAGAGGTAACACCCAATTTGATAGGGGGACTGTGGACCACCGTAGTATCTAAGAGATAGCGCACTCATGAGAAAGCAGCGGCTGTGACCCACAGTACCGGGATGGTACTGGATCTGATTGTACAGGCTGAGAAAGACCTGATGAATTTGGAGCATGTGCAGTACCATTCATGGATGAGAAGGGTACAAGACATAACATATGATATATCAGCTGACTGAATGGTGGGGACATCATAGTCAAAGGGAAAGGAACCAGACCCACGGAAGTGGGGAGGTATCCAAGTCGAATCCAACAAGCTCAATGTGGACGCATAGCAAGTGTAAGAATATCCTCAGTGACTGTCAGAGTCAACTAGATCATATTAGTAGCTACCTGTAAGAATATCTAGGTAGCAGTCAGAGAACTGTGTACAGTACAAAGAAAGTGGCTCACCCTCAGTGACTGTCAGAGTCAACTGAGATATATGAGGTGAAGTCCGAAATATAAAGGTATGATTACATAAGCAAAGTGTGCAGTGCACACTAATAACAACAACAGTGAGCAGAGATCACTCACTGGAAAATGTTGCATATGCCTGACAGTGGCCATGGAAAGGGGCTGCGACGGCATCTTTCTAGGGCACCTGACAGACCAATGTCTAGGACAGAGGTCAACAACCGACACAGGGGAAGGTCTGGTAGAGCAACCCCTGGTAAAGTACCCAAGTGCAAGATAAACGTGGCAGATGCTCCTGCTAAGGTACATACTTCCAGAAGGGAAAGGGAGCATCCAACAAGCTCAGACCCTATACATACATTAATAGCTACGACATTGAAGCAGAAGGGACAAAAACCCTGAAAGTCTAAGACCCAAGTTATTGAGCTGTCTCAGCAGATTGCCCCAACTAGTTATTTGGAAAGGGCATTCAAGCAGGTGGAGCAGACCACCTTGGAGGATGCTGATACTGAGCACAGTAATAGCTCTTCAGACTCATCAGACAATCCGTCGGATAGTTCCAGTAGTGTTGACTCGAGGGATAGTGGCACCTCAGATACTTCCTCTAAGAGCTCTGGTTTGGAAGGAGAACAATCTGACCAATGGTCTCAGAAGCGAAGAGACAGAGGATCTCAGAAGCACCACAGATATTCAAAATCTAAGACAAAGAAAAAATCTGGGTTTGGAAAACTCAAACTGATACCACCTACTAAGTATGATGGGTCACTGGACTCAAGAGCATTCCACTAGTTCCTCATGGAAGATGCTGCATATGTTGAGGCTGGCTGAGTCAGACTGGATAAACAGGTCTTTGTGATTTTGCACTATCTAACTGGAAAAGCACATGAATTTTACATCTGAGAGATATCTGGAAACCCATACAAATGGGATCTACACAGCTTCTTTCTTGAACTCTTTAATAGCTGTTTTCTGGTTAATTTCCAGACTAAGTAGCGGAAATGGCTGGTGGAAAGCCTATAACGAGGTAGAACTATCCATGAGTATGTTTCTGAGCTGTATGAGCTATGGAACCTAATAGGTGATGTGAGCAAAAGGGAACAAGTCACTAAATTGTGAAGTGGCTTCCAACCTTGGTTGCAAGCTGAACTCTGGAAGGATAAACTAAATCCTGAGAAGTCTACACTAAGTGATGTGGTGGCTGCCGCTAAAGTACTCAAGATAGCCCATTCTGTCAAGGGGGCCGGGTCTGAATGACCGGTCCACCTCAGAGGGGTAACTTTTGAACCCAAGATCAAGGCGGTTGGCCAGTTGAGTACCACAAAACCCGAAGCTAGTTCTGCAGCTTCCAGGACCTCACCAGGGACCCCATTCTCACACCATCGAAAGAAATCTTTCCAGAACAATAAGAATGGTGGCAAGCAGGTCAATCCGCTGGCCCACACCACCGACCATCCGAAATCTGATAAGGCAAATGAGAAGCCCTTCACCCTTTCCTGGGAGGAACACAAAGAGGCAATCAAGAAAGGCCTCTGTTTTAAATGCAAGCTACCTGGACACTTTGGCAGAGAATGCCCAAATGGGGCCATCATGACTGGAGGGAATGATGGAAAACCCCCCAGGAAACTCACAAACTATAGTATAACCATCCCAATGGATGTAGAAAGTGTTCAGGATAAAGCAGACTTGTCAGACCAGATTGATTGCCTCCAGTTGGGGTCGGTTGAGCTAATGACTGATCACTATTGCACTCAGTTGCCTGAGACCCTTGCCAGCTGGTTTGGTGATCCAGTTGCATGGCAGGCTGAACATGTTCTTAGTTTATGTGCCCCATATCCAGGTGATGACCTCACCCAACCAGATGTATTCATGAGGGATTGATTCACTATGTATCATGTGAGTGATACCCACCATGTCATTTGTGACACATCCCAAGATGGCACTCAAGAGTGGGATACTCTGATCCAAACTGGTCTGCTTGAGAACCGTGACTTTTGGTTAGAGAATGGTTTGCAAAGAAGCTGACCTCCTGTTAAGAGGAACTATCTCAGACCCAATGCTGGCAGCGCATACCGATGGGCAATGCAATCACTTACCAGATTGAAGAAGTGCTAACTATTGCTTTCGCCAGCGGATGGATAAGTGAAGGACAAGCTCATCAGTTCCGCTGCATTACTCATGAAACTTTATCTGGGTGCTGGTACACTCTCTGGGATAGGGATATAGAACTCAAAACAGATATACCTACTGCTCTTCTAATGCGAGAATCATGGAATGTCACCAGATGGTATCAAAAGTGGATATTTGCTGCTCAAGATGATTTGGATCTACTGGTAAATGGACCTCCATTAACCAATGACCTTCTGGTCTGGTTCATTGAGGTACCAGAGGATAACCAGGGTCGTACAGCAGCTGAATGGTGGCAGGTGAACAGAGACTGGCTCCAGTATTCCGCTGGAATAGTGTCAGGATTCAGCCAATGTGGCCGGTCTACTCCTGTCCTTGCCCATGGGCAGGTCATACCATTTGGAATGTACTCTACTGTGCCTTCACCAGATGAAGATGGCAACTGGTTGGGTCTTGCTGGGGTGCAAGTACCATCCGGAACATATGCTTCCTTGCAATGAAATGCATCTGTGCCAAAGGATTTCAAACATCTTATTCCAAAACCCTTAGTTGTTCAAGTCAATGTAAATGACTGATCAGCATGAGCTCTGATTGACACCAGATCATTAGCAGACTTTATCTCTGCTACATTGGCAGAGCAACTAAACCTACCTAAGATTACCTTAGAAAAGCCACTTATAGTGCAGCTCACTGTTCAGGGTTCGTGGTGTAGAGCACAGCATGTCTCTACATTTATATCTCGTATATCATGACTAGTACAGTGCCTCCACCTATTCACTGTTTGATTCCATTGGATATCTGTCTATGTTTACTTACCTTTTTCCTATATACGACCGACCGGTCTACTGGGCTATTACTGGGCTACTACTGGACCCCGGGCAGTACCTTGTGCTGTGTCGGCGGCTTCATTTTGTTACTTTCAGATACCTTTTATGTTTCCATTCTGACTATTCATCTTTTATTTCCACCATTCCCTTCATGTCTTGATGACATGGACTATATGTCTACTGCTACCACTGACGTTCCGGACTATTTAGTCATTCTGTCGTACCTTACAAAGTCCTGAGAATGCCTGGACTATAAGGATTGTACCTAGTCCTGAATAGGACAGCTCCCATTTGGCTCATAACTACTGTCTACCGTTTGACCAACTGTTCACCATTCACTGTACACTGTCACAACCATCCAGCCAATGATTGGGGTCGTGGAAAACTTGTGTTTGGACTTCGGTGCCAGAGAAGTCTCTCTACAGGTCCAGGTTGTTCCTCATGCTAATTTCGACCTCCTTCTCGGATATCCTTTCCATTGCTTACTTAGCGCTACCACCGATGATTTCCCAGATGGAGCTCAGACAATTACTCTCCGGGATCCTAATACCGGAAAAGAGTACCAGCTCCCTACCAGGCCTTGGACAGAAGGCTGCCTATGTTGCCAGTGTGGTCTATTCTGTTCCCAGCACGAGACCATGGTAGAAGTGGGTTTTTAGGTTTTGATGATCCACTGGCAGGTTGGGGAGATTCACATGCTCTATATATGTCTGTTCCTTTGTTATCTGCTTGTCCACCATTCTCTTTGTCTCCAGTTTTCTCTTTTCTCTCCATACTGACCACTTCATTTAGTCCAGTCCAGCAGGTGTTATTATGCCAAGTGTCTGCCCGCCACTGGACTCCCTTATATGACTTTCTTTCCTCCACCCAGACCACATTATCACCATCTACTGTCTCTGCTTTGCTTTCCTCTCTTTCTTCTATTCCTGCCGTCCATTGTTGGGCTTACAAGTCCATGGCAAAGAAGGTCTGGCCAGTCATGGCCCCTCTTGAGGAGGGTTACCATGTCCTCCACCAGTTGTCAGACAATCCTTTCACTGGACTATTACTGTTACCAACTAACCCCCTGGACTTTGTCCCAGGGGTCCGTTTTACACAGGAGTGCACTGATGTGCTCAACCTTGATCCCACCGACTAGCTATGGCTAGAGGAACTCAAGCTGGTCCAGTGGATTGTCCTCAACCATGAGACAGCTTTTGCTTGGGTTCCAACCGAGTGGGGCCACTTGGACAAGAGGTACTTTCCTCCAGTCAAGATTCCTACTGTCCCTCACATGCTATGGGTCCTCTGTAATATCCCTATCCCCCCGTCCACTTGGAGCCAGGCCATCCAGATCATCAAAGACTGGATCACCTCCGGAGTCTATGAGCTGTCCATTGCCGCATACTGGTCCTGCTGGTTTTGTGTCTTGAAACAGGACAGTAAGACACTCTGGTTGATCCATGACCTCCAACCCCTCAACACCATCACCATCCAGGATTTCTCAGTCCCTCCCTTTGTTGAGCATCTCGCTGAGTCATTCGGCGGCTATGCGGTCTATGGTATGATGGACCTATTCGCCGGCTATGACCAGCGCCCACTTCATGTGGACTCCCAGGACATGACCACATTTGGCAGTCCGCTGGGGCCACACCATCTTACCACTCTTCCGATGGGCCATACTAATGCAGTCCAGATATACCAGGCTGATATGTCTTTTATTTTGCAGGACAAAATCCTCTGCCACACTATGCCATTTATAGACAATCTCCCAGTTAAGTTGGAGCAGACCCGGTACCAGCTTCCAGATGGCTCGTATGAGACCATCCAGGGCAATCCAGGCATCTGGTGATTTATTTGGAATCACCTTGTCATTGTTCACCATATTTTGCAGCGCCTCCAGAACGTTGGGGCCACCATGTCTGCCAAGAAGTTTGTGCTCACTGCCCTGGACGCCACAATTGTCAGGCACAAGTGCACCTTCAAGGGCCAGGTGCCCCACAAGACCTGGATTCAGAAGATTTGTGACTGGCCGGAGTGCCAGACTGTCACCCATGTCCACAGGTTCCTTGGGACCTGTGGCATAGTCCAGATTTTCATTCGTAATTTTGCTGCTATCGCCTGTCCATTGGTTAATCTGACCAGGAAAGGTGTCCCTTTCGAATGGGGTGATGCCCAGAGGGAGGCTGTGACTCGTCTGAAGGATGAGATCACAAAGTCCTCTGCACTCCGCCGCTTGAACTATGAGTCGGGCCGGGAAGTCGTTCTTGCTGTTGACCCCTCAGTCATAGCAGTCGGCTTTATTCTGTCACAGGAAGGCAAGAATGGCTGCCAGTATCCAAACCGGTTTTGTTCCATTAGCTTGACCAGTGTTGAAAGCTGGTACTCCCAGGCTAAGCTCGAGCTATATGGCCTCTTCCACACCCTCTGGGCAATGCACATTTTTATCTTTGGTGTTGCTAACCTCACTGTAGAATGGATGCTAAGTACGTGAAGGGTATGATTAACAACCCAGACCTCCAGCCCAATGCAACCATCAATCGCTGGATCACTGGGATTTTGTTGTTCCATTTTTCCCTTCACCATGTCCCTGTGGACCATCATACCAGACTGGATGGTCTGTCTCATCATCCTCCCTCTGACTCTGATCCTCCGGAAACCAACAATATAGAGGACTGGCTCGATGACTCGTATTCCTTTGGTGTCTTCCTTCTCAATGACCACCTTCTGCTCTATGCCATCTTCTTTGTCCAGTTCGGTCTGTCTGCCCAGCCGGACTGTCACCACTCCATCTCCCCTGCCATTCTGTCTGTCTCCGCCCTCTCCATCCCTTGCCCTGCCTATGTGTTGTGTTTTGAATCCCCCATTCTGGCCCCAGATTCCTTCCCGGATTCTCCTCTTATTCCCTGGTCTGCTAAGGCAATTGCCTGAGAGGCCCGCATTGACCATATCCATGACTTTCTTGTTTCTTGTGTCCATCTCCCTGATTTGACAGATGCCAAGTTCCACTCCTTCATGCACTCGGCCATGAAGTTCTTCATCCTCAACAATTCCCTGTGGCGTCAAGAGCTGCATGGTTACCACCAGTTGGTCGTTCTGGAGCCCTGCCAGTGCAGATTGATTCAGGAGGCTCACAACAGCCTCGGACACAAAGGTGTCTACTCAGTCTGTGCCTGGTTGCTGCTCTGCTTCTGGTGGCTGATGTTGGTCGATGATGTCAAGTGGTTTATCTGGACCTGCCACGAGTGTCAGGTCTGGCAAATGAGCTGTTTTCATATCCTGCCATCCGTCCCTGTCATTGGGGGTCTTTTTCATAAGGCACACCTGGACACAATGTTGATGCCCCAGTCCAGGGGCTACCAATACATTGTTCAGGCCCGTTGTGCTCTGACCACTTACCCAGAGTGGCAGATGCTCTGTTCGGAGTCTGCAGCCACTCTGGCATCCTTTATCTTCAAGAATCTCCTCTGCTGGTGGGGTCCCCTCTCCAATCTCATCACTGACAATGGCTCTGCTTTTATCCAGGCTGTTGAGCTTTTGTCCACCAAGTATAATATCCAGCACATCCACATCTCCCCCTACAACTCCCAGGCCAATGGCATCGTCGAGTGTCGGCACTTCAATGTCTGGGAGGCCATCGTTAAAACTTCCCAGGGGGGGAGTTGCACTGATATACCACCGCTCACTCTGTTTTTTGGGCCGAGCACATTACCATGCTCCAGTCTACAGGTTTGTCACCATATTTTATGGTGCATGGGGTTGAGCCTCTTTTTCCATTTGATTTGACTGAACCTACATTCCTTGTCCCTCTGCCCGACACTAACCCTTTATCCCTGTCTGGCCTGATCACTTGGAGAGCCTGCCAGCTCCAAAAGTATCAGGAAGATCTAGAGTCAATCTGGGAATGAGTTCTGAAAGCTCGTTTCGAGTCCTTCAAGCACTTTGAAGCCACATTCAAGAACCAGATCAAAGACTTCGACTTCCATCCAGGGAGTCCAGTCCTCGTCCGGAATACACGTGTTGAAAAGGAGCTGAACCAGAAGATGAAGCCGAGATATCTTGGACCAATGGTTGTCCTTCGCCGGACTACTGGAGGTTCGTACCTCTTGGCTGAGTTGGATGGGGCAGTCTCTAAGCTTCATTATGCTGCCTTTCATCTCATCCCTTACTACCCCCATTTCCAGTCTAACGTTCTGGTCACCAAGTTGACCAGTCTAGTTGATGAAAACCTGGATTGTATGGCAGGGGAAGACATTGATGAGCTGGCTGATGAAGATATGGACACCGTTGACTTCGCATAAAATTTATACCACCAATGCTTCCCTTTTGCTCTCCTCTGTGTCACCCCAGGCTTAGACCAGTGTCTGTTCCACCCTAGGATTAGACCGGTGATCTCCATCTCTGTCGCCCTCTGCCCCTCTTGCCATCTCTCTATTTAGAAGAAAAAGAAAAAGAAAAATAACTAACAATACTGTCCTATAGACAGTCATACAATACTCTTTCCTAAACCAGCCCTCGGACACTGACTGTTTTCGTCTTCTACCATCCTATTTTTCCCTGTTCTTTACTGTTTTGCTTCTGTTTCTTTCCCAACACATGACAATTTCTAATAGCCTAATAGACTGTCCTCTTGTCTTAATGGAACTCCAGTAGGGAAAGAAGGATGAAAGAAAATCAATGAAAATAAGCCGGGCAGCACCCCGCCCCTTGTTTCTGCTACTTCTTTTTCTGTTTTTCTTACTGCTTTTCTTCCTCTCTTTTATTTTTCCTACATGCATTTTTCCCAGACAACATTGTATACTACA